>JAAAKQ030157706.1:0-30771 GCA_010016005.3 Zanna intricata | reverse complement strand
TCTTAAGACAATTTTCTTAAGACTTTTTTCTTAAGACGTTGTGACGTCACAGGGAAAAAAGGGAAAAAACAAAATGGCCGACGGGGAAAAAGGTAATTTCCCACAGGGAGTTTCCAAGATGGCCGACGGGGAAATACGGGAAAAAGGGAATTTACCATACAAAAAAAGGGAAAATGGGAATTTCCCACGGGGAAAAGGGAAAAAAGGGAATTTCCCACTGGGAAAAAGGGGGGAAAAAACAAGATGGCCGACACTGCGACACTAGCGCTCCTAGCGGCAAACTGGGGGTACTATTGACGCAGTATGCCCACTTAACTACTACTAACCATGATGTTGAAAAGACTTTTAGACACAATAATTCGTCTAAAAATTTACAAAAACTTTTTTCGCCATCCGACAGGCAAGTAAGGACAGCGGAAATCCTGATGTTTTCTATTTATGGGTCGTGTTGGATGATGTTATATGGTCTTCTGTAGGGCAGGTAATGCTAGTTTCTTCACACAATATGTAGCACCATTAATAAAATCATCAAAAATCGTGATGTAGGAAACGTTATCTTATAATTTTACGTACGTGCATCGCAGTACGTGATCTTTCGCAGTGTTTTGCAAGGTTGGACTACTAAACTAAGCTTCTGACTCAATTAAGAGCAACTAAACCATGTCTTTTTGCAAATATTTTTTCTCCAAATATACTACAGCTCTATTTAATGTTATACTTGCAATTTCTGCACTGTTACAGCCCAGCTTATAATTAAAGTTAGCATATGTCTAGCTCCATATATCCAGTATCCTTTAATAGCTTGAAACGTAATATGTACACCATCACCTTCATCTTTCATTTTTTTAACTACTGTTTTGTCATCGAATTTTCTTAACACAGCTTTTACAATATTCGTAGCGCAGTTAACTAAACCATGGGATCGATATATTACGTCATGACATAACTCCTGAACCGTCTACCAATGGTGCATTTTGCAACACGCAACTACAGTTATTGACCGCTACTAGAATAAGATTCCCTGGGAGAGTTTTCCCATGTTTTGCAGCTTCTCGTGATTCATCAATAGCGTTTATAATATAAACTCTATGTTTTTCAATATCACATCAGTAATTCTATGATTACATTCATCAACTAATTTAATAGTTGGAAATATTCTTACAGCACTTTCATCCGTAAATTCCTCTGTCAAAGGTAACCTTCTTCTTTCTCAAATCATCTACAAATGACCAGTTTTAACTTCACCAAAACGAAAATTATTTAATAGTTCGATGAACTTCATGTTATTTCTTTGTCGCATGTTTATTGTTAGCTCACAAAATTGAAAACTGATACCACAAATGTTTTTCTGCTTCCCACCAAGAGGTAGAACAGAACATCAATGCTGTCTGACTGATGTTAGTTGCATTATATCACCAAAAAGCACATTAACTCCGCTGAATAACTTATCGTTATTAATCAGACACAGAAAATTATAAAATAATTATTTTTAAAAAAATGGAACCGAGTTAATTTCGGATCCATTTTACCGAAAGAAGAAAGATATAATTTCGTTCAAATAATTAATTCCTTTGAACTTTTTTAAATTGTTGCGAATTTGTATTGATTTAAAGCAATACCGATACTAAATTAAATTAGTAGAATTCATAATTATGTGCTTTGATTGCTTTTCCGATTGCGATTATTACGTATTTTTATGTACCCATCTATGGGTCCATTCAACTTCCACGTAAGTATGATCATGTATTTTGGAGCCGATTCAAAAAAAGTCCAAAAAATTAATTAAGTATTTGGTCAAAATTATTTTTTACTTGTTGAAGCATTTTGATGTGGTTTCATACTTTTTTTTATAATTATTATTGTTTAAAATGACAAATATTTTTGTGTGAAACTTCATTCAATTTATCTGCAATTTAAATCAGCAGTATTTTTTTTGAAAAAAAAAAACCTTTTGTTTTAGTGATACAATTTCTGTCATAAATAGTATCCATTGATTAATTTACCACGCTGATATTTCTTTAAGTTGGTATTTATGTAAGTAGCAGAGTCTACAACAAACAAATAAGTTTTTTTCAAGACTGAGAGCGTTGTTTTTTATTATGTTTAGATAGACAGATGAGAAATAAATTTACTGCCAAGCGTGTTATATAGCCTTTTAAATTTAAGTACTTTCTATCAGCATGCACGTAGAATGGGAGAATCAATACATTTTTCTTTAATTAACAATTTTCTTAGAAAACATTTTGTATTCTCCCCTTCTTTTCAGAAATATTCATAAATCTTTCTCTAAAGCTCATCCAACTCTAGCTCTTACGAGTTCTATTACTGAAAATTCTCTTCCAAGAAATGCACTAATATCCAGTTGTTCTCAACCATCCCTAACAATGTTTATTTGCACGAAACACTACAAATTTCTTCTCTTAATTTTTAAAAAAATGTTTTTAATACAATGTTGAATCTTTATCAGTTAGAGACATTACTAGGAAAACTTACTCTCTTTTTCTGTTTAGCCTCCGGAACTACCATAAGGTATTACTTCAGAGGATGAATGAGGATGATATGTATGAATGTGTCTTGTATAATCTCAGTTCGACCACTCCAGAGAAGTGTAGTTAATTCTAACCCAACCACCAAAGTACACCGGTATCCACGATCTAGTAAGTAAAACTTACTTTAAAATATTTTTCATATCTATGTTAAGCCCTTACTTAAATAAAAAAATTTTCTCTCTACAAAAATAAACGTGTTATCTTTATCGTGTTCCAAAATTATTTTTTCATTATTCATTATTCAAGTCAAGTAACAACGATTTGTAAACAATCTTAAGAAACAGTTTCAAAAATAAAAAAATATTGACATACCTGAAAAACGTTTTCTTTAAGTAAATCTGACTTGAAATCGTACAAAAATATTTTAATGTATTTTTTATATTTTTTTTTAATTTAACAAAATTAATATTGAAAATGTTTTTCTTTAGAACTTTTTAATTCATTTTTTCGTTCGCCTCAATCTTCTTGTTACCCGAAAGAAGTCGCTTACTAAATTTATTTTTCTTCAGATTTTTACTATATCTCGAATGGACTGATTCCACCTCTGGTACTTAACCTTTTGCCAGTATTATCCGGGATTCTTAGGCTTTTAATAAAAGTACTAATACGAATTATTGGTATAAATTATATTCAAATAATCAACTTCGCCAATCCATTAGTCCAATGTCCAACTGTCCAATGTCCAATTAGTCCAACTGGTATGTATATATATATTTATATATATATATATATAATTATATACCTGTTATCTATATAAATTTTAATTAAGTACGAATAAAGAGGTGGGGTCCTAAGTAACTTTTCAACAGTTTAACATAGAGAAATGAAACTTAGCAAATGCTCATCTCTGGAAACGATCTATTTTCTGTAAGAGACCATCATAGCCCTCATCCACATTGAAGCAACTCAAAAAATGTAAACTTAAAAGGTAGGGTTCACATCATTCTAAAAGGCATTGAAAAACAAAAATATTGAATTAAAAATCTTCTTACAGCAACACTACCCATAATGTCTACTATTTAATAATTCTCTCTGTTACTTTCAGAAGTAGTCTAGAGTACATCTCTGGTAGTGGCCTCATACCGAAATATAGATTGTTTTGAGGTGGAGCGTTTGCTAAATTTCATTTTTGTACATTCAGCTGTTGAAATTTTACTTGATTTCATACGTTGTTATTAAGTACATAAATATACCATCGGTGTATTATGATATTTGTATTTCTTATTATCATATTATGATATTTCTTACAGTTATTTCTTGATATTACTATTCACAAGAAACTTACTAAAATTATTGAATAAAATTTGAAAACATTTTAATGAAGTATTTCACACAATTAAGCAACATTCATAAAAAGAAAAAAGTGAATATATAATTAGAAATGGTTAGCTGATACTTTTCCAGGCTGTCCTCAAATATTTATTAAGCGATAAATTTTAGACAGATTGAAATTATATAATATGATCCTCTCTTTCTTTTTAGTTAATGATATTTTATAGCCCATTGTTAACTGACACTTTCAGAGTGAAATTTTCACTGTTGCGTGAAAGTAGATTTTCCAAAACTATGTTGATCAAATTTCTCTTGTTGCATTACACATCTAACCTAAATTATTCCCACTGAATATAATTTAGCTCTATTATGATTAAGCTACGATAGCTATATTGAGGTATTATTAATGTTGGAAACTATAAACACAACGTCAGTATCATCATTTATTACCAAAAAAAAAAATTTAACTAGCGGAAATTTTTTGTCAGAATTTATTCAGCTAGCTAATCTTTTAGGAAATTTTTTATCTTTCCTGATAAGGTTTTTTCTGAAAGACGTTTTATGAATAAGTGTTACTGAAAAAAGAATTTACACATATTTCTACACTTTTTAACTTCATTACTTTTGTTTTCCTCTATTTATTTTCAAATTGAATTTCTCTCTTAAGAAATCCCTTCTCGGCCTCTGGCCCCGTGCTGTAACTTGCGTTTTACGCTACGTGTAGCGAATTGTTAATTTTGCTTCTGCAAGACAGTGTACCCACGTTCACGTCGTTGGGGCTGACAACAAACATCGGCGGTTAGTCAACCTGCTCTGCTGAAAGAGTAATTGGAAGGTGGCGTAGTGCGTTGCAGGAGTGCTGTTGTCGGCTAAATAAGGACGTTTCCTTTGTTAATTATGCTCCCACTTCGTAGGTTGGTGAGGCTAGAAAAGTTTTTCTGATCCTCTAGCAGGGATTTCGCTCAAATCTCGCGGTGGTCTAACATAGGAGCTTTTAGCAAGTAGTGACTACTCGGGCTGGTTGTAGAACAGGCAGCCTTGCTCGGGCTTCATTCTAGTTAACGCTCACCTAGTTCTGTAATAGGTGATAGGGTTGTACAGACTGTGTCCGTAGTGGTGGCACAGTCAGTGTTTCTTGTACAGAGTGCGTGATGGAGCAATCCAGAGGAGATTGCCTGGAGGACTTGGTCGGTTTTGCTAAGGACCTGGTAGACGGTGATCCTTTTAAGCCGAGGAGGTCAATTGGTTGGTTTCCGCCGAAGCCCCGGTCCTCCGTTGTTGAGGTTTCGGAAACTTCCACAGGAGTGGAGCCCTCTGCTGCGGATCGCACAAAAATCCGACGAACACGTCTCGGCTTTGAGTCGAGCGGAGAAGGCTTCGGCTGCATCTGAGCGGGGAGAGTCCAGTTTAGAGGGGGGCGGCTCCTAACGAAACCGAAATCGACAAGAAGCGGCAGTCTGGTGGTCGCACCAGTTACGGAAGCTCTTAGAGCGAAGTCGTCTGAGAAGGTGACCAGCTCTGGAGCGAACTGAGCAGATGCAGTTTACTTGGACAAACTCTCCTCAAAAAAGGAATCAACCATTTCAGCGGAGTTGGAAGCCGAGGTTCTGAAGAAGAATGGGTTGAATGCTAGGAGGCTGGCCGAGCGTAGGCTGCAAATATTGGTGTATGATTTGCCGCGGGCAACGAGAGTAGAGAAGCCCGAAATCCTCAGGACTATAAATAACCCAAATCCAGCACTGGAAATGGCGTTCGAGGTCTTCTTTGTGGGGATCAGGGTGATTCGGCAGTTGGGGCGGATTGACACCCTGAAGAGCCAGGGTTTTGAAGACCTTGCCTAAGATCAGGCAAGTCTTAGTGGCCAGTAGACGGCTGTTCTTCGGGTAGACTTCTTTTAGGGTCGTCGACCATACACAAATTGCTAGAAACGTCAGAGCTTTGGACACATCTCTCTCCGCTGCAAAGCACGCACGGAGATGTTTGCGCAATGACCACAGGTCTCTAAAAGCCAGTGGCTCTTTAAGGCTTCCTTCCACCCCAACGTCGAACCACCCTAGTTCCCGCCAGGAAGTCCTCGACCGCTTTATCCAGTGCTGGATTTTGGCTATATATAGCTCTGAGAATTTAGGGCTCGTTGAAGGGCATAGGGCAGCTAGCTGCCCCAATAAGACCGCGCCTGCGAGGTGCACCGCCTGTGACGCGGTGACAGGCTTTGATCTCGGACACCGCGTTAGTGGAACACATTGCAGATCACTAGGCAAGGCACGGGCGAAGATTGTGCACAATACGGTGAATGGAGACGCTTGAACAGAAGGAAGCTTTCGAGGATAGTCTACACCATTACGAACGCTAGCACCTGGGATTTGCGTGGCGCTCGGAGCTCATGGAGGAGGTGGAATTGATTGTCGAGCAATTCGGCCAGGTCATCAAGACTGGCTGTGACCAGGTCTTACGGAGGCCTCGGCTAACGGACGGACCTAGGAGTAGTGGCCAGTCCGCTGTTCGTCGAGAGTCTGGTCATCTGCTTACGTCCGTCTGCTAATAGCGGGCGGAGCCTTGGGAATAAGTGGTGGTCCTCTAACCTTAGTCTGCTGCGCGCAAGAGTTAGGTCGGCGAGAAATAGGTATCAGTGGCACCCCCTTACGGAGACAATCGTTGATGACGTGCGCGCTGAGACCTGCGAATCTACCGGCGCGCCCGGAATGAATATGTTCAGGCCATCAAAGAAGCCAAACTCAAAGCTTGGCAAGACTCCGTGCGAGGGCTGCAAAGAAATCCCTGGCAGCTTGCTAAATCATGTTAATAGCTGAAGCCATTCTACGTTCTGTCCAGTGCAGGTTTGGAGGTCGCTTCTCAAGGGTGCAAATAAATTATTGTACAATCGAAACCTCCACATTAAGTAAAAAGGCTGCGTAATCAGCAGAGTACGAGTTCATAAGTAGCTAGGTGTTTTGTTTGATAAAAAATTGCTGTTTAACAATCACATTAGGCAAGTGGCGGCGAACAGTGTATCTGAGATGCATAAACTTAGGCGGATTGCTTGGAATGACTATGGGCTGTCGGGCCGTCAAATGTACATGGTGTACCAAGGTGTCTTCAATAGTATGCTCTCTTACGCGGCGCCAGTATGGGCGCACAGGTTGGATATGAATACAGCGCTTCTTCAAAACTTAAGGAGTGCCCAGCCAGAGTCCTTATTGTATGCACTGGTGTTTTTAAAACAACCTCCTATGTTGCTACTACCGTATTGGGAAAGGATTTTCCAATCGATTTAGTGGTAAAAGTTCGAGCGGCCATGTGAAGATTACGAAGAGGCAGGGAAACGGAGATATTTGGGATGCGGTTTCGATCCGGGCCTCTACCGAAGCGGAACGGTGATCACAATGCACAGGGATAAAACTTCGTAGAGTTGCATATTTCCCGCCTGCGTAGGAGGCTTCACGGCCTCGCGATGGAAGCATCACAGTGAGAATGGGACACCACGTCTAAGGGAAGGTCCTTGTATAGATTTATATAGGACTTGAAAGAATGGTACGCCTTGGTTCATTTTTAAGACTACGGAAGCCCAGGCGCTCATCAACCATGAAAATTTGAACCAATATTTGTTCAGTTTCCGCTTGGCAACTATGAGCTGTGCGTCTGTGAGGAGGTCCAGTCTAATGAACATATGATGTTCGACTGCCCCGCTCTTGGGGAGGCCAGAGCACAGGCCACCCTGTAGCTTGAGTCAATGGCAAAATTGGCCACTCATAAGCGGTGAGTCAATGCGGCTCTCGCCACATTGCCGAACAGTGTGGGCGCTCACTATTGCCGTTATGATTTTCAACAGGCATCAGTCGTTTATTAAGGAAAGATTCTTGCCACACTGCTGTTGAAGGCTGATAATGGGAACTGGCTGTCCGTCAGCCATTAGGTTCCAACCGGCTGTGAAAATGGTGGACAGGTGCTTGCTGGGATACAGTTACCTAGGTGTGGCAGCTAATTGCTGGCTTTTAAGTTACTGACCGATATGTTGTTTTAAATATTGACAAAGTCATATATTTTATTATATACGGGGTGGGCCTACCCAATTTAGTTAATATATGACAAATGGATGGTGGGACACCTAAGCGAGTGGTGTTGTGCGCTACGCTAATTAGGTTAGCTCTAGGAGGAAATAGTTTTTGGTCGCTTAACTGGTTTAGGTACAGAAGTCGTTTGAGGCACGGACATTCGGTCTTATGTTTAGGACGACTGAATGGGGTGGTATCGGAATAGATGCCAGGCAAACCAATTCTCTCTTCACAATAAATTCATAGAATCTAATTTTTTTCAATTCATTTTTAGTTTCTACAAATATCATCGGTGAATTTTAGTATTTTTATTTTCACTCCGTGGATAAGTATTCCAATTTTAGACTGTTCCTTCAAATCTTGTTCTGTTTTTCTATACGTTGAAAGGTAATAGTGAAATACGACTTGCTGTGTCTTGTTTTAGAATTCCAACACACCTTTCTTCAGTTTCTTAAACTAGTTTTTGATTTTACTATAGAATAAGTATTCTCTCTTTATATTACTCCTAAATCCTTTCGATTTTAAACATTTTATTCCATTCTACATAATAAATACCACAATACGCCCACAATAAATAATAAAGTATGTTGATCAACAAACGCTTTGTAGTCGTATTCTAAAATTTCTTCAGTGGCCAATGGATTGTTTTATATTGTTTGTTTTAATTTAATTGATACGGAACCCCCCACTAGACGCTCTATTCACGAGATCTTAAATTGATCGTAATTCTCATATTTATCTTCTCCTTTCAAATTAGGTATAATAGGAATTACAATATTTATTTTTTTTTTAAATTGAGAGTATTTCTCCAATTTTATAAATTATGCAAATTAAAGGTTATTCACTCTTGAATTGATTACTATCCCTTACTGGATCGTAGACTGTTATCAATTCACACTGCTTTATTTATGTTTAAATCGATCTAAGCTCTATCAAATACAGATTGAAACATCAGAATCAAGGGAAAGTTTAAACGATATTTTTAAAAATATCTCCTTTTCTTCTTTAAAAAATTTATCCAATTTTTCTTCTTCATGAATTTCCTGCTTTGTGAATGTTTATTTTTACAATCTGTTTACAACCTATTAAATCATTATGTCTATCCCGTCTCTCTAAAAAAGGTTCCTATTCTTTATTATGGGTACATAATTATTATTATTTTTATTTTTGGAAAAATAGCACTTTTAACTCCAGGTATGTGAAAATGTGACATGGGCTACTTTTGAAATAGTTTTAAATAACATAAATAGAACTGAAATACCATGGATAGAAACACGGTTATATTTTATCTCTATTTCTGTTTATTTTTTTCACTTTTCCATAAGTACTTACATATTATGGACAGTCACTAGGGAATGTCTACCGTAACAATATATTTATACTGTTATCCGCTTAAATTTATAATTCTAGAATAATTGTTTTCTACTGAGCCGTTTTACAAGAAAATAACATGTTTTTTTGAATAAGTAGCAAATACGATATACTTTATCTTGTACTTACGCGCAGATTATAGCCAAAATAAAACGTAGTACTATTAAAAAATATTATTTACTAGTATTGTTTATTCTGGTAGAAAATAAAATATAGTTATTATTATTTGTTGGAATATATAAATTTATCTGGTGAGTTAATGAATTCAATTACTGGTGACAGCGGTTTGACAGTTATCATGTGATATCGATGAGAAGGTTTTCTATATTGACATAAATTACTTAATAACTCGGATTCAACCGCACTATCTTGGACAAATTGCATCAGTCAGTAAAACATTTGCTCAACTAAAATGCTTAGTATAATATTAACTAAATTAAAAAAAAAAAATGGTTAAAAGCCAAATTTTTTCCTTGCATTACACAAATATTAATTTAATGCAATAAAACAATTCATAATATTGCAAGGAACTATGATGTTTCAAGTTATTTAACTATGTTGTAACAAATATAAGGAAACAATCAAAGAAAATAATTTAGATATTATGGGTTTTAGAGAAAAAAACCAGTTTAGATGGTAATGCTAATTTTTTATGAAAACATTTAATAATTTTTTTTTTTTACACTCTTCTCTCGTTAAATAATAATATTTATACTTGTTATCTCTCTAAAACTGGTAAATTAATTAATTACAAAGTTTTATTAAATAATATTAATAAATTTAGTTTTCTTTACAAGGTTTTTGCTAGTTCAAAGGAACTTTACCTAAACTAACTTATCAAACACGTTATCAATTTATCATATAGGTTTTTCTGTGGCAACCGCAACTTGGCATACGTCAGAGCTCCAAGTTCATCATCACCAAGGTTGGACGTTATATGCTTCCTCATCAAGGCATACATGTCTAAAAGCATTTCTTTCTGTATTGGCAGAAAGAGACGAGATTGAACACTAATAGCCTTGAGTGACCCGTGAAGCAAGTGTGGGGTCTCTCCAAGCGCGCCTATTACAACCTCTCGCTAGGTCCAGACCTGCCTGACCTTATCCGGCAAATTCTTGTACTTTGACAGCTTCTGAGCATATTTCTTCTACATTTTAGAGGCCAGTGGTATCGTTATTCCACTGATCCTAATGATGATTTCCTGTTTTTTAATCACAACAACATGAGTTAAGTTATTAATTTATTAATTTTAATTTATTTAATTTCATAACTCTTGTGGAATTACGTTAGAGAATTGTAAGATCGCACATTCATGAAATTTCTTGAAAATCACTCATACATTTTTTTTTAGAAAATCAAGGAAGGTATTGATGGTGAATCTAAAAATACAACTACTACCGGTTTCAATCAATTAAACCTTCTGTATCTTTATTTGATAAAGCTTCTGTTGATTTAATAAGCAACCGTAATTATTTTCCTACAACTGTAGATTCATTAGGCTTTAATGAGAATTTTCTTTCACTGAAAATATTTAATAAGTTTTCTTCTAGTGAAAATAATGGCTAACATTGAAGGAGTTAATAAAAGTGTCCTGTAAGTTCAGCAATTGAAATTTCCAAACATGCTACACATATGCCTTTACTTTTATTGGTCAAGAATTTTACAATATTAGTCAAGAGTTTTATGACTGGTCCATGTATTTAGGTAACCGTGTGTCTGAATATAGCTCACAATTTAAAACATGGCAAAGAAACTCGTATTCTGTGATATATTCTTTGAGATTAACTCAAATGCGTACACAAAAAATTTCCGCTAGCTAAAGTATTTTTGTGGTTATAAATGATGATGATATTGACATTGTGTTCGTAGTTCATCTGTCTTGCTGAAGAAGGGATTAATTCATTATACAAATTGAACAATCGGTCGTATGAGAGGGTTTACGTAAACACTATCGCTCTGAACAGTTGGTGTCGACAAAAGCGAAACGGAAATAGAATCATGAGTCAGGAAAAATTCGACATGAGATGAATAGTCTACAGAACTGTCTTCAAAAACAGTTCTCTTAGACCTAAGTACCTTGTGATCACAAAGGAAGATGATAATTTTGCGAGGATAGACCCTTTTCTTATTGCTTGTGAAGTAATTTAATTGGGCAGGTGGTCCAAAAAATGAAATTTAAAAGAATTTCAACGGTCTCTATGTCGAGATAATCATCGACGGAGATTGTTGAGGGGTTATCCACGAAGGCTGTTATAGAGTGCCGAAGACTGACCATGAGAAGAAATGACGAAGTTCTATCTTCTGTTTCTCGTGTCTTCACCTTTAGTCGACGTTCCCTGCCGGAGAAAATGAGGGCTGGTGTAGACGGTCTGGATGCGCGAGCTTTCATGCTACACCCCATGCGGTTCTTCAGGTGGGGGTTATTTAGTTACATCTCAATTTGATGTAAGAGACCTCAATGTGTGTGTGCTTGGTACAGGAATTCACAAAGGAGAACCAAGTAAGAATCCTCACGTCTGCGTCACCTGCTAGGGACAGCATTCATGTCGATTGGGAACGTTGTCGGTGAAGTGTTTAGATGCACAAACTATCTATTCAAAAAGGAAAAACTTTATAAAATCAAGTTCGAACCATAAAAATGCTAAACAGCCGTACACCAAGAGCAACAACATATGCTCAGACAGCGGCTATTGTTCCTACACCTAATGTTAATGCAGATCAGCTTCTCAGTAACCTTCCTCCAACATTGACTGTTATGATGAATAATTGACATTAAATAAACCTTTTTTCTCATAATGAAGCTATGAGACCCAGCCACCATTAAGTCTTTTGAGTAAAAAAGAAGCGCATCAAAGAAGAACAAAAAGGAAGAAAACTTAAAGTTCAGGTTTAGCTACGTAATCTGGCAGATTGTGAGATAAACCTGCTAAGAGAGTGATTGCTTCTGAGCCCTCTAAGAAGGCTTTGAAGCAATGTTTTTCTCAGGTGGTCTCAAAACCTAAATCAACCTAAAACAATGGCCAATTAATACTAAAAAAGAGGCGAATGTTTCTCCTCTTTCCAAGATGGCAAGGTACCATCCCCATCTTTGGATCTCTCCTGTTCCCCCACCTCTGAGTCGGCCACTATGTAGAGAGCCGAACCAAGTCGTCGACCGGTAATTCCTTGGTCTCCGTCTTAGAAGCTAAGAACTTCTCGAGAATTGACATTATTTTAGAACAAGGATGAACAAGAAGGAAAAAAAGAATTATCAAAGGGCAAACCCTGAAATTAAATGCGTAATAAAAACGAATCGATTCTTCAATGGAACATCAATGGATGTTTATCAAACATCCTTGAACTCCAATGTTTGGTAAATGATGTTGACTAACTTGTATATATGTGCACGAAATACATTTCCGGCGAGATGTAAATTTTAACATACCAGTAATCTTGGCAACGACACAAAAAACCATACTTTTCAAATATGGGTATATGAGTAGTTGTTGGAAAAATATATTAAAAATAGCATACCACAAGGCTCTTGAGCGGTAAATTATTTGTGATCACTGTCAATAAACTCATATCAGCAAAAGCGCGTACGTCGATGATCTGGCAATCGTATATGCTGGTATTAATACAGCTATGATGAAGTTTAAATTATATCTAGTGATAAACGTCCTATAAGATGTTGCAAAAGAAACGGATTCAAATTTTCTCCAGAGAAAACTTGCTTGGGGCTCAGAAAAAAAGACAGCACTATCATTATATAAAGCAGCGGTTCAATCGAAGTTAGTTTACGGGAGTATTGCATATTCATCCCTGGAAAGTCACCTGTAAGGAAGTTAGACGTAGGCGTAATACATAACAGCAGAATCAGATACACCAATGGCGCTTTTCATACAAGGCCTGTGATTAGTTTAATGTCAGAAGCTGTCATATGACATAATATTATTTAAAAGAGATCTTCGATCTCTCTTCTTAGTGAGAGAAATTCCATCATAGTTTTTTTCCATTTATAAGCGCAATATTAGATATCTCTTATGCAAAATAAAAGAGATATCAGCAGTTATCATCCAACAGGAATTTTCGACAATCAGTAACCATGAGAGGTATGAAAACTTTTAATTATGGTTCTAAAACCGAACATGGTTTGGGATGTTCTACATATATATAAACGATGAAGCTCATTTGTAGATACTGCCAGTTATAGCAAGCATTTACACAGCAAAGCTTATTGCCATGCAAGTTCTTCTCTACACAGAATTTTCTACGAAGAAAGAGTAGTTATATGTTCCTACTCTTTAAGCGCACTAACTGCTATTCAGAACAAGAATATTGAAGGTGTCCTTATCGCAAACATCTGGAATATCAATGTATATTGAACCAAATGGGACAGCGATGTGTATTTGTATAGATTTCAGAGTATGACACTTCAGGAAATAAAAGGGCAGATGAAGCTGCCAAAATGGCAACATTTAGAAAATGCCAAAGAAGAAATAATAGTTTCTTACCTATAAACCAGCGGATTACTAACGCATTTATCTTAAGCTTTTTAATGAAGTCAATATGAGTTACGTTTCATGAAAATCCTGCATGTGAAGAAATTTACACTCGAATAGAGTTTTCAGATTTACTTGATATTTTTCGATAGATTTGTGCATTTTATTTTATTATATGTTTAATGTTTCAATTTATTTTTGTTTTTTACGTAAAGATCAGGCCTCTTTACATCCTGTAAATGTGTTACATGTGTGTGTTTCGTTAAAATTTTTTAATTTAAAGTCTATTTTTGTGATTTATTAAAATGTAAGGACCCTATACATCTTTAACTGTGGTTTACACATTTGTGTAAAACACAAACTTTCGCGATTTTGGACACTTTCTCGAAACCTAATTTTATACCCATTATCTAACACATTTATGTTAAACTTACCCAACAAAAATTTGGTATTTGTATGAAGCCTCGATTCACAAGGCATATGCTATTGTGTAAGGAACCTACTACCAGCCTGAAGAATTTGCTATTTTGTTATAACAGGAATGTTTTACAACCGTTACCTCTCCTCGTTTCTATGCAACTAAGTAAAAGGTGTAGGGATAAAAATAAGGGGGAAAAAACAGATGCAGGTGAAAAAGATAGAACATATTTTTCCCTCACGGTAGTTGGGGGAAATCAAGCGGTTGCGTGGGCGCGGTCACTAGCTGTCTAAAACAGGTATGTCTTCTCTTAGGATGAGAGAGGATTACTCATAAACCCAAACTCTTAACTTTATTTACAATTTTATTATTTTCCTTCTACTTTATTTATTTCTGTTGAAATTTCTCAAGGTTAATTTATTTTATTATTTTTATTATATATTTAATTTATTTTGTTTTACACGCTATATTTTTTATATATACATAAAATTGTATGACTATTGATTTTCTGTACGTAGAAAAATATATCACTTAAATTGTATCTTTAAATTGAAAAAAAAAAAAAATAGTTATTAATTCAAAAGTTAAAGCTCGTCACTTACGTAGGAAATAAGCATATCCAATAAATCATTTCTAGGAATTTAAATGCAAATTAGTGTAGGAAGTGGGTGTCGGTTTACAAACCGCATATTCAGTTGTTAATTTCTAATGGTGAGTTTATTTAAAGAGATTAAAAAATTATTATCTACGCTACATTTTTAAAATTATTATTTTTCATCACATAAACTTACAGGTTATGCGTATGAGTATATTATGAAGATTCTTTTGTGTACGTAAAATCCCTGGGTGAAATCAATTGGAATCTAAAACATTGCTGATAAAATGTAGAGGCTTTTTAAAACTCTGCCACTTTTCTACTTAGATTTAATCTTTTACGATATACTTCTTAAAATTTCCTTTCTAAGGATATCAAGTTTCCATTAAACGTTGTTTTAATTATTGGATTCATAATAAATCTGAATGATCTTGCCTAGAAACCTTAGTTTAGAAATTATCAAAAAAGTTTTAGTCAACCTGGATAAATTATAACGAACAGTATGTAAGTTATGTTTAAATATTTTTACTTACATTTTCATAGAAAATTATTTATTTTAAATTGATATGAATTTTTGAGCTTGTACGGACCTAACCATCGTTTTTTCTTTTTAAATTTACTCAATTCACTGAACATTTAAAAAATAAAAGTTAATTAAAATTCTTTATTAACTAATATTTATAGATATCTAAAACACGTACTATTTTAAAAGAGCTTTCCTTTTTATGTAAATATACAACAGTAATAAAAATAGATTTATTCAAACATTAGTTACACTGGTTGTTGTTAATAAATGAGAGATTTTTTTCTACTACGGGCATTTTATATCACCATAGCGATCAATCCTAGTAATTTGATTTTAACAGACGAACAACCTTGTATTTAAAGTGATGTGTAAATAGATGTAAAAGATTATGAATGAGGATGGTACATTGTTGAATGATAACAACAAGGGGTAGAAATAGGAGGATATAGGATATAGTAGGAGAGGGAAGCGAAAGACCATGTTATATAAAAATGTGGACAAGACGCAGCATGAAAGTAGATAAAGACTTACTGAGTTCTGTTATAAAAAAAAAGGGTTTAAATAAATATTTTGTTTAAAACAATTAAAAATGGCTTTTCATATTAATGTCTCTAGGACTCGAAAATAAATTAAAAAATTGTTTAGTTGCAGAAAAATAAATTCTGAAAAGGAATAAAATAGGTACATGAGTTACCAAGAGTTGAAAGGGTGAATAAAGAATAAATGCTTGTGGTAGAAAACTAAAAGAAATATTGAAGAGAATTCAAAGAGAAAATTAAATAAAAACTAAAAAAATAAAATGATTAAAGATATAGTATAAGAGAATTTAAAAATATGTTAAAACTAGAAGAAAAACTAATGTTCAAATATTAAACACAAGAAATGCTGAAGGCAAAGTCGAGTTGGATATTGGCAGAAGAAAATTAATAATCAGCTTCAGTAAAGAAAGAAGAATAAAGAAACCCTGAAAATAGAAGATTAGAAAGGATTAGAAAGCAAGAGGCTGTTTAGAAATTAAATTATGAAGTGTAACAGAAGAAGTAAAATATAAGTAGGTTGGAGAAAAAGACGGGGAAGGCCTGCCGTCGAAACAGGTACTGACTTCGTTCTCATCTCAGAACCCAACCAGCGGCGGGGGCTTTCTAGACGCTGGCTGGCTGATGAGATCGAGGATGCGGTGACAGACCTCGTATTGGGAAACTCGCGATCGTGTGCGTGGTCGTCGGTGGGGGCTTTGTGGTCATGGAGTTAACGGACTTTGCCCTCATCAGCGCCTACTGTGATTTGGATAGATTCTAGGAATTCCTCAAAGACTTGGAAACCGGCTTAAGAAGTGTCAGGAAGCCAGTGGTTCTGACTGCGAGTTAGAAGGATGTAGATCCACGGTGAGGGGATATGAGCTAGCAGCCCTGTTATCGTCGGTGGGTATGGTCGTAATCAACACACCGGCGGTACCAACGTTTATTGGAAGGGGCGAAAGGTTGGTGCTAGACATCACTGCTGTATCGGAGGAGCTTGTGCCAATGGTCGAAGACTGGGAGATATTATCGGACCGGTTCAGCAGTGACCATCTTGTGATTGAGTATACCATCGGAATGAGAAGATCAGTACAGCAAGGACAGCCACCCCGACGCAGCCCAAGAAGCATGTACTCCAATGTATGGTGGATGAAGTTGAAGACTTGATGGGACCTGTGCAACCACCGAGTCCTCATCGTATGATGGCTGGTCTGGAGGAGGGTGCCGTGAGGACTCTAGGTCTGACAATCATACTAGAAAGAAGGTGTATTGGTGGACAGTCACAGTTGCTTTCCTAAGGAAGGACGCCCAGAATAGGCGAAGGGAGATGATGAGAGCTGCGAGGAGAGAGAAAGGCAATGATGAAGATATGCAGGGGAGGTAAAGCTGGCAAAACGCCAACTCAGGGAGGAGATTAAGCACGCCAAGGGAAAGAGATGAAAGAAGCTGATTGTGGAACTAGGCTCAAACCCCTAGGAGAAGGCGTATCAGATTATGACAAAGAAATTTGGAAAACGCCTTTTCAGGCTGTCACGTAGCCAGACGCTAAGTGCGGCTCTTTTATTGTTTGTAGTAAGAGAAGAGAACTAGGAGAGAACAGACGGTGGAGAAGCTACTAGATTCTCGATGAAAGTGCTAAAATGGGCGGTTGCACGGATAAACGTGAAGAAGAGTCCTGGCCCCGATGGTATGCTCGGGTCAGTCGTACGGTGCCTTTCGGAAAGACATTCCTAGCTAGTCTTGGATGTGCTTAATGAGGCCCTGAGCAGGGGAGATTTCCCTGACTGCTGGAAGTATGGGAGACTTGTTCTTCTTCCAATGAAGGGTCTCCTGCCAGAGACCAAGAAGAAATATCGATCCCTGTGTCTAATAAGCACATTGGAAAAGGTATAAGAGCATATGATCGCCAATCGCATCCAGGATGCGCTTGAGTCATCGGGTGGCTTCTCCCAAAACCAGTTCAGGTTCTTCAGGGAGAGATCCATTGTAGATGCCGTAAGACAGGTCAGAGACTGGGTTAGGGACCGAGCATCTGGCACCCGGAGACGCCGAAAGATACCGTTGGTGGTACTATTTGATGACCAGAACGCTTTTAACAGCGTTCCCTGGAGATTGATTCTGCGAGCCAGGGGTGTAAGTATTATCTTCTGACAATAGTCAATAATTACTTCCACGAAAGGGTCCCGAGAGCGGTACAAAAGAGGGCCCCATCAAATTTAACATGTACGGCAGGGTTCCACAGGGCTCGGTATTAGGTCCACTACTGTGGAATATTGCGTATGACGGCCTGCTGCTGAGAAGGTTTTCTGGTGACACACAGCCGGTCACGTACGCTAATGACCTAGCCCTGTTGGTATCTCGACATACAGAAATTCAAGTAGAGGAAACCGCCAACGAGGCAGTTGAGCTGGTAAGTGAATGGCTCTGAAGAAAAGGACTGGCGCTGGCTACTCATAAAACAGCTATGGTAGGCTTGGTGGGCAGAAGACACCTGAGGAGAATGAAGATTCGGTTCAACTATTGAGACTATTGAAGATTCGGATCGACTTTTCGGGTCAAAGTATCTAGGTGTTTGGCTGGATCGATCGGGAAAGTTCACCACGCAAGTAAAGGCGTTGGGCAGAACACAGAAGATGCTGGCTGACTTGGGTAAAGTATTGTGCAATAGGGAGGGGCTATGAGCCAGCAAGAGGAGGTTGCTGTTCTCGGTGGCCACGTCGATTGTGCTATATGCGGTGCCGATTTGGTACGGGCGCTGAAGAGTTAGCGAAATGTGGGCAGGCTTTCCTCTCTCCAACGCAGAGCAAATATAAAAATTTTTCTCGGAATACCGGACCGTATCGGAAGTGGCGGCAGGAGTGATAACGAGTGTCCCCCCGATTGCAACTCTAGTCTCCTTTCTGCGTCCAGAGTGATAGTGCTTTCTATTCGATTATTGGCGGTTAGGACTGTGACTACAAAGGTGGTAATATCGAGTTTTGGTGCTAATTAGTACGAAAAATTCAGACTTATTATATTTTTATCTTTTTGCGGTACTGAAGAACAAAGCTTTAGAGGAGTGCCCGCCTTATAGTCCGCTGAAAGGTGGCAACGACTCCTGGTCATAAGTCTCCATAACGAGTAAGGCCGTGTTTTTAGGCCTAGTCCTACTCACGTTATTTTAAGAACGAGAGCCATCATCAGTCGTACTTCCAATAGTGGCCAAAAGGCACAAAAAGTAACAGGGGAGTAAAGAAGGTCCCCAGGTGCCCGTAGCTCGCTGCGGGTAGTCGTCACGCTTGTGGGTTCGTCCAACAAGAACGGTAGGTAGGAAGACAGCGGAGCGATCTTAGTTAGTTAATATTAATCGGGTCAAGGATCTCCGGTCATGGCAGAGCAGTTTATGCAGATGGTAGGAAAGCCCCGACGTAAGAGGACACCGGTACCTTTATCATCGATCTCCTCGATATCTGACGATGAATTTGGTTCAGCGATGGATACAGGGCCACCCCTCCCTGACCCTAAGGAGATTTTGATGTAAGGCCGGAGCGGGTAGACGTAACCGTTCTGCCCCGCTTTGAAAAGAGGTACAAGAAGAAAAACTGTACCTAGAGGAGGTTTAAAAATTTCCCGCAGTGTCGGCACGGTAGCGAAGAAAATGGTTCTCACGCGGTTGGAGAGAATTCGTGAAGTGGTGTCTGCTTTGGCGGATGGTTTCGAGTCTTTGGCCTCCAAGCCCAAGGAGGTCAAAGTAGTTCAGAAAACGGTCCAAGTACCAGCTTCGGCACAGTCCAAGGGCGCTATGCTAATGTTTTAAAGCAAAAACGCTAAGTCAGCCAAGTTAGGAAGCCCGAGGTTCTGTTCGTAAACAAGGCGGAGGGGTCCACAAAGAGCTCTACTCAGCTTAAGAATGCCTTCCAGGTTAATTCGTGACAACGGAAAGAATTTGCGGATTAGGAAAATCAGAGACCAGCAAGGGTCTAGTTGTTGTGGCTGATAATAAGGAGGCAGCTCGGGTCATCTCCGAGTCTTCAGTGGTAAAGAAGCTTGAGGTCAAGGTTGACCACAAGCGCAAGAGAAGGCCCCGTATCATAATTTATGACATAGATCGGAGTCTCCCCCATATCGAGGTTCTCGCTCTCATTCGAGAGCAGAAAACCGAGTTGAATGCCTATGTAGTTTAAGTACAGTTAGGTGAAGTAGCCGAAAAACGGAGCCTCAGTGTCGTTCTTCAATAACTAATAACTTTTTCTGCCAGGCTTTCGTGGTTGGAATAAGTTTTTGGTAGGTAACAGTAAATCCGCAATCCTGAGCAGGAAGTCTTTAGATAGTGTTTTCATAGGACAAGCCTCTGACATGTCGTTATGCTTGTCATGAATGGCTTGGGGACCTAGTTGTTTTAGTTAGTACTTTCAGTACAGAGTCCTAGGGAACAGCATTTGGAAAGATAGGATAGGATTCTTAGAGTGGTAGCTGGACGTCCAGTTCCGATAGGTGTTGATGCGAGTGCCAAATCGCCTTTTTGGCACAGTGGGATCAAGGACGACGGCAGTGAATTGATAGAAGGCTTTATTGCCCAGTATAATTTTCATGTCTTTAATGGTGCCGGCGAGTTGTTACATTTGCCGGCAAAGTTAATGAGGGGAGGATCTTCCAAGGTACCGATATTGAGGTTACCATTGATAAGGATATCCCTGGTAGCATTCAAATTGGTCAGTAGTCGATGACTGCTCTAGCGATCATCGACTAGTCATCTAGCGGTCACTAATCGTATTTGAGTTAATAGGCGGGCTGCACGATTTCATAGGGCGGACGTCTCTGTTCAACAGCAGAGGCGCTTCCTGCACATGCGGGCGGATTTGCCCAAGTTTTTTATTATCCTGGCAGCCAGGCTCCAGGCTATCACCCGAGACCTGGACGCATTCTCCTTTAGAGGACCTGGCAGAGAACTTCACTTCAGTGGATGCTACTGAATCTTCCATTCCCCGCGGTACTGACCGGGAGAGAATTGCTGGTGGTTGGACTCGGGAACTGAAGACAATAAAGCGGGCTGTGGGCCGGTTGAGGAGTGCTGCTCAATGTGTGGGCGATCCTGATGAGCAAAGAGCCTTGCTTGAGAAGTACCATTGGAAGAGTACCGAGTACTTTTATAAAATTAGATCTTCTGAGCGGAATTCCTGTCGCTCTTTTGTGCAAGAACAGAGAAACAGACATCCTTGGGTGTAGTCTACAGAGTCCTTGGTCATAAGCGGAAAACAGACATTCTTCTGTCAGCTATCTCGACCCAAGATGTGTTGTAACAGGTAAATATCGTGTCCTAATTCATCTAATGGACGATTTTCTTCCAGATGATACCGAGGCCGGTGAGACCTCTTATTATCGCCGAATCCGTAGAAAGGTTGCAGGTCTTCGCTGTGATACACAGTCTTCTGAGGTCACTGAGGCGGAAGTCTGTCAAGTGATCTGCAGTTTGGCCGAAACAAAGCCCCCGGATATGATTGCACAACGGTGGAACTCCTTGTTTGCTCACTAATTCTTGGCTCTCTTACTACAATGTTCAACAGGATGCTTTTCTCTGGATACTTCCCAGCTTGTTGGAAACATTGTGAGTTGAAATGCTTTTCAAAGGCGGCGACAAGGATCCCACCGTAAGTTCTTACCAGCTTCTGACCCTCTTGTCCGTTTTAGGTAACGTTTTCGAGAAAGTTTTATTCCTCCGCATTAACAGCAGGCCCACGTCTAGTCATCAATTGATGAACGATCAATATGGTTTCCTTCCGGGCGAGGGAACAGAGGATGGCATTCTTAGGATTTTAAATGCAGCAGTGGCTAGCGAGTGCAAATATGTATTCGGCGTCTTTTTTTGAAATATCGGCATTCAACAATTTGTGATGGCCCTCTGCCTTGTTTCAACTGCAGCGGCGTGGTTGCACGCAAAATGAAATTCTCACTTCTTCGAGCTATTTCATTAACAGGACCATCGTTCTTCGTGACGGTGGCTCTGAAGTACGAAAGACCCTGTCTAAAGATTATCCACAAGACAGTGTTCTAGGTTCCCTCATCTGGGTCGTCGAGTTCAACTCTCTGATGTGGTTGAGGTTGCCCGACGACTGCCATGTCATCGCTTATGTCGACGATGGGCTTCTGCTGGTAGAAGGAAACTCGCGATTGGAGATAGAATTTCGCGCGACAGACATGTAAGGTATTGCGATTGTGGAATATTCAGTGTAAGATGGTTTTCAGTGTGGAGAAAACCACTATGATGTTCTTGAAGGGCCGTTTAGCCGCGACTCGTCATCCGTGAGTCGTGATGAACGATCTTCCGATTAGGTATGTCGCCGTTTAGAAATATCTGGGTGTCATCCTTTATGAGAAGCTTCTCTTCAGAGAGCACCTTCATATTGTCGTAAAGAAGTGATTGATGATTTCTTTGGCGTTTGTTGAGTCATTCATTGGAGGTTTAATTTCCGTACCATGCGTATACGAAGGTGTCTGCGAGGCCATAATGTTGTACGCTGCGCCCATCTGGGCTCATCGTATGTGATTTCAAGGTTATAGGGATATTTTATTAGGAGCCCAGCGACTTCTTCTGTTAGCTGTTGTCGGAGTTTACAGAACTGTCTCGAGAGAGGCAGTATCAGTGTTCGCCGGCAGAAAACCAATTGACATCCTGACTACTGAATGTAGCATGCGTTACACCTTAAAGAAGGAAGGCCTTCTTACTCCAGGGGTTATGCGAGAGATAGACCAAGGTTTTGGCTCTTGACAACTTAGGTGGAATGATTCTTCTATTGGCCAATACCCGCATGGTATCTTCCTCAATGTTCGAGATTTGAAAGCACTAAGATGGGTTTCTCCCAATTGGTATACAAAGCAGTTTCTGCAGGGCATGATGTCCTTAGGCATAACTTGGTTTGGTTTGGTTGACTACGGACTATACCCGGAGTGTAGGGTTGATGACACTGTGGACCATGCCCTTTATGTATGTCCGCGGTACGAGGCTGAATGTACCAGAGTTGTAAGAGAACACAAGAGAGTTAACTCCTTTCTAGATCTGCAGTCAATTGGAAGACCCGCAATGAATAGATAATTGCGGCTGGCTTCCTCCATTTTCTGGCTCTGTGCAGATCGACTGAGGGGGTATAGAGTAGAAATCCGAGTGGCTAGGGACCGCCGGGGCAGTTTGATTGACCGGAGGTAGGCGCTTTGGCACCGAGCCTCGGTTAGATTAGATGTTTGGTATTAATAGAGGTTCGGGGTATATCTTCCATGCTCTCGAGCGCGATCGTAGTTTGCGTTTGAAATACTTAATAGAAATGGAGTGCTTCTTTTAAGGGAGAAAGGAAATGCGTTTAAGTTGCGATCAACTTTAGTCCGTCTAAGCGGATTTCAGATTTGGAGCTAGGGTTGGAGATAAGGGGTTATACTCAGCTCCCGAACAGACCAGACCTGGGGTCCTCGAGGACATTTATAATCAGTATATGTAATGCATTCTATAAGCCATCGTGGCATGCTGGTAGTTGACGTAAGTAGAATTGTTGTTAAATAGTTGGTGAACACAGGCGTGCTTCCGTGATCTAAGCAAGTTTTCTAAGGCGGGTGGTTTACAAGGTGTCCTATGTCTTCGTAGAGGATATCGGACACCGGGCAAAATTAGCGGTTAAAATGCAGATGTGAAAGTCACACGGTACAATTGCATCGGCGGCATCTCCCCGAGTTCGTTTGATGACTGTGGATGTTATCAGACCGAGGCTGAAAGAGGACCTCCGGTAAAGCCATTCAGGATCGGAGGGTGTGGTTTGGCAACCGGTAATGCCACTTTGCGGCCGTTTTTCCCGTAATGCGGGCGTTTTTCCCCTCGGGGGAGAATCGAGATGTCCCCCCGCTTCATCTAACGGCGCTTGAGATGATGCGAAAGTACGAGAGACTCCGGAAGGTGGAAGCTAGAAGACTGTTGACTAAAGAATGGCAGGTGGCCTGGGAGACCTCAAAAAATGAACCTGGAAAAAAACTAATTCCTCGATTGGAGCCGTGGGTCGGGCGGGGGTTTGGTGAGTGGACTACTTCCTCACCCAACTGTTGTCGGGATATGGCGGATTTGGAGCCTACTTGTTCAGGTTTAAAAGGAGAAACGATCCTCATTGTATTTACTGTGGCGTGGATGACACTCCGGAGCATGTATTCTTCCAGTTTGCGAGATGGGATGGAGTCAGGGAGCAACTTGGGCTACGATGAATCTGCCCTGAGACTCTGATTGAATATATGCTTCGGGGAAGGAGGCAGTGGGGCGAGGTCTCCTCCTTGGCTTCAAGATTCTTAAGATCCAAGGAAAGATACCTTCTAAGGTAAAAGAAACCCGAACGACCTTCAAATAGAACATCAGGTTGAAAAAAAATTGAAGATGATGATTGTGAAAACCAATTATAAAGTCGGAATTTATATCAGCAAGAAGCCGAAGAAATTCATCAAAATTTATACGAAATAAAAACAACAATAACAGTGGAAGCATTTAATAGAAACAGTTCTTGTAAAATAAAGAGAGGTTAGACTTGAGGTTGAGGAAATACTGGCGAAATGTTATGTTTCGAATGCACTTCCGCATGGTGAAACATAGAAACAAAAAAAAAACCTGAAGGCAATAAAGTATGGGCATGGATGAGGCTGTAGAAAACTCACTGATTTCACTCTGACAAAATTTCTTTATATAACCAATTAGAAAATGATAAAGCAGTCTAATGTTTTATAAAATGTGAAGTGAACAGACGAAAAATTAACAAGTATTGAGGAGCGTAGTCAACAGTTAGGAAAATTCAAAACATTTGATGTAAGCAATTGAGAATAGGAAAGTTAGCATGAAAGCAAAGGTTCTAGCGATTAGCTGGGCTTCTAATAAACTGGGTACCTAAGTTTTTGTTATCAACTGTCCAAGTCTGTAGAAATAGATGAACGTTCTGCCTTCATTAAGTCAGAATAATTGTAAATTGCAGTAGGACTGCAGCGGGGAAAATAACGTAACATAACCAGTCGCCGTGTAGCGAATCCAATTCTCAGGGTCGTGAAGTCAACAGTATTTTTTATTATTTTTTCAGAGAAAACTTTAAGACCGGGTCAAGGTCAATTGGCAGTGTTGAAAAAAAATAACTGGTTTTAAAGAATTATTTACTGAAATAAGTAGGGTAACTGAACAGATTCGCCCAGCTGTATTTTTTTGTAATTCAGACTACTCTATTATAAGAATAGGACGTATATTAAACGAAAATGAATGGCATTTGTCATTATTGTGTGAAGCTCTTCAAATCTCAGAACAATTGCGGGATTTGCGGCAGAGGGTCTGTAGTGAAGAATCGTGAGGCGAGGGGATGAAGACAGACGTCCCCTGCAGAGCTGTCGTTCATGCGTGCTTGCATGGGTTGGCGGTAGTAATGAAGCACGGGAACTCCTGAACCGTCGCGCTAAGAAGACCGAATTTGGACGGGGGTGTCCCCGTTTGAGACACTGGCGTAAAGATTGAGTTCCGGTTTGTGGGGAATAGCCCAGGAACGACATAGTTGGACCTGATTTACCTTACCCTGAAAGTTATTAGAGGCAGAGCACGGAGAAAAAATCCTACCGGCTGGCCGAGCTAAATGCCGGGTGAAAAGCCGGTAGACCGGAAGGCCCGTTAGAGTATTGGACAAGCTCCTGGACTGTGTTATACTTATTGTGGATCAGGCCCAGGGAAGTAGGGGGAAAAAGCCTAAAAATCTTTCTTAAATACAGAAGAATCTTTTTCAAAGAAATTGTTCAATACTCTTAACACTACTTGATTAAATCATTCAAAAGATTTTGCAAAGTTTACGTTTGTACAACATGAAAACATGACGTTTCATTAGAATCAGATAAAAACACCATACAAATGTTTTCATGGAAATGAACATCATACATTTCATAATATAATCAAATTAACATAGTAAAATAACATCGTACTAAAATACTCAAATAACGTTGCAAAAATTTTTTTTTTTCATTTTCTTTTTTTTTGGAAATTGTGTTTTCAATATTACTCTAGAAATATTAATAACTGTGGAAAGTTTATTCTTAATTCCATTGTAATTTTCAAATAAAAAAAATCATTTTTAAAATTATGGTTACTTGTGCTGAGGTTTTTACCAAATTTTTTGAGAAAATAATATTTGAATATAAAGCCTTATTAAATAAAAATCTAAAAATAACTGTTAATAAGTTAGTAAAAATTAATTCATTTATTGAATAAAGAACCTATTATTATAATTATTATAAAATTTTTAATTTTTTTCGAAACCATATACAGGTAAATCATCTTTTAGTGAGTGGAAAAAATAACATGGAAACATATTAACGATACTTTTCCATTACGTATAGCAATTAGTGTAAATACCCTATTTAGTAAAGTTTTCTATATTCACACTTTTTATCTTTCATTATATTCGCGATTCTTTTAAATGTTATAAAAATAAAAAAATAAATCTTAAATTTAAAACTTACTTTGTTAAAAGTATGTAGAAAAGAAAATAAACAGATGATAAAGAGCTTTCAAAAAAACATGGCTCACAAAGAATCTTATAAGTATCAGTAAATCTCATTTTATTTAGTTATTTTAAAAGCGTGCCTCCAGAAAAGTTCTAATTATGTACTTTCTTGCTAAAGTGGTTTCTTCAACGATCTTATTTAATTTCCGTTAACAATAGAATATCTAATGTAATTTTTAATTATTAATAGACAGAATTTCTTTAATTTCTACTGAGATAAAAACTTATTTATTCTATACAAATTTAAAAACAGAGAAAATAAAACAAATTAATGTTGCTAACAATTATTTTTTTTTTATGTTTTAAGCAATCTTTATAAAACTATTATATTCAAATACATATGAGAATTTTTTCTGGAAAAAATAAAAATTAACACTCGATGTTGTAGCAGAACTGAGAGAGGGCTTGGACTAGTAGAGACCACCCTAACCTACCGCAGTTCTGTTTTCATAGTTAGATCAGTCGATAGCATGACGAGTGACAAAGAAGTACATGAGTCCTTTGTGCAAATCATTTTAATTAAATTATTAATTAAAGAAAATGTTAAACCCGCCTTAATTTACACCACTCTATGCGCCCAATTTGGTAGTATATGTTATCTAAAAAAATTGTATATCAATGGTGAAATTCCTTTAAGAAAGGGCGTGGAAAGGTTGAAAAAGAAGCCCATGTTGAAAGTCCGCGCTGCAATGTCACGACCGAATACAACTAGCATATCAAGCAACTGATTTTGGACGGCAGATGCATCAGCTTGTGGGAGATGGAGTTGAAATTAGTTTTGGCAGAATCGAAAGAATTATTCATGACCATGTTGGATACCGTCAAATTGCCACCAGTCAGGTAGCTCAATCTTACCTTCGAGCAGAAGTTTTACGCACAAAGAGATTTATACTCGTCGTCTAATCCGTTGTGATCCAAATTGGGAAGATCCGCAGAAGCGTATTATCAATTTGAATGTGTGTCCATCACTTACGTATACCTGAATGTACATGCGGGTTGATGAAGTGGCAAAACAAAGACGAGGCAAGACCCGAGAAACCTAACACTGTGACGTCAGCCAGTAAGGTTATGTTTATCATGTTCTGAGATATCAGAGGATATGTTGATTTTTGATTCTTGTGACACGATGACGCACAACTCTACACTGCAAATTAATGTGCAGGACACTCGTCAAACTTGGCTGTAAGAAACTCAAGCATAAGGCCTACACTCCCGATCTCAGTCCTTTATTATCATTTGTTCGGCTCACTCAAGAATTTATTAGATGGACATCATTATGCGATCATTGATGATGTTGAAGAAGTTTTGCGCAATTGGCTTGAAGCAAAACAGAAAAAATTCTACAAAACAGGTATTAGAAACCTTCTAAAACGCTGGAAAAGTATATGGATGTTCATAGAAACTACTTTGAAAAGATTTAATATTCATTATATCGATTTAAAAAAAAATCTTTTTCTGCGAACCAATACTAGTAAAAAGTTTGAACCACCCCGTAGAAGAAGTATAAGAATTTTCCAACGATAAACGGGGCAGTTAATCCTAACTGAATTCGATTACAAAAATATATTACTTTGTTTAAAAAACATTAAAACTTTGAAAGGATTTAAACTGTAAATGTTTTTATTACTTATAATCTATGACTCTAAGATGATTCTGACAACTGATTTAAGTTTAAAATTACTGCATCACAATTACTGCACTAACAATTAAACAAAAAATTAAAGAACGAAACATACAACATCGTGAGGCTGACGTTGAACATGAAAACAAATATTTCAGAAAAAATATAACAAGAAAAATTAAAGTAAAATTAACGTCGTATTTTCTATCTCTAAAATCACCAGGAAATTAGGTCAGTTTGATTTCTGGTGACAGTGGTCTTAAATAATCTTATTAATCTATAAAAATTAAAAGGAAAAATAAGTGCATTAGTATTGTAAGAGATATTTATTTCATGTTTCTAATAACATTTTCTAGTAGACTTTGTTTCAAAGCATGTTGAAGCAAGTTTGAAGCATTTCAAACTTTTACGGTCATTAGATATGTTCTTTTCGATTGTTTTGTTGATTCAATTCATCTTTCAGTAACAATCACTTTTTAATAAATCAAACAAGTTACTCGTAAAAATAAAAATAATATTTACTTGACATGTTATGAATAACGTAAATTTCATCTCATCACTGTAAGCAGTATTTCTTCGAACGAACAGCTAGTCTTGAAATCTTTTGGCCAACATTAATTTACACATAGTCAACAATTTCCATAAGACTCGGTATGAAAAACGTATGCGTCTGCTAAGTTTTATGCACAACGTTGTCTTCATGCCTTTAAGTGTTGCCATTTTGTTTTCCACTCTTATTTTACCACTTATAGAGTCGTTAAAAGGCTACAAAATTTAATATATCGTTCGCTTCGAACTAAAATTTCTTATCAGCGTTTTCTTTTGTGGCTATTAACAGGTAACAATAGAAACCGATAGATAGTATCCGATACGTGAAAGTAATGTTTGGACCATGTATTTTTATTTGCTTACACTCTCGTAAAACAAACGAAAAACAACTGTATATTGATGTCTAATTTTTTAAATAATCAGTACTATTTAATTCACACAATTCGTAAATTATTTCATTAGACAAAATATATATATATTTTTAGAAGTCTTTTTATGGTTGAAATATTCATTACTGTTTAATTCATGGTTTTTCAAGTACAGATGACCTCAGGGATGATCCCTGAGTCCCCTTCTCTGGAACATTGTCTTTAATGAAATACTCAGAATTAGATTACCAGAACAGATTGAGCTTGTGGCGTACGCAAATGACCTTGCTATTTTTGTAAGGGAATATACTGAAGAAGAAGTGGAACAGGAAACTAACCTGGCGGTACGCGCTATAAGTAAAAAGCTGCGGGAATCAGGGTTGAGCTGGAGTCAGGTAAAACCCAAGCCGTTACTATAATAAGCAGAAGGAAGATGAGACCACTGAAGATTTGAGTCGGTGATATCCAGTTACGACACAAGATCATATCAAATATCTGGAAGTGTGATTGTCGAGATCTGTTTTCTTCAGCCATCACATTAATAGTGTGTTTGAAAAGGCTGAACGTTTAACTAACACATTAGCCCGATTATGATGTTAATTTGTCATGTCATTATGATGTAGTTAAAAAATTAAGATGGATCATTCAGCGCGTGTGCAACACTATTTTATGATACATGTCACCCATTTTGTTCAGTATGATGATTGTCATGCAATTGATTGTGAAAAATTTGACTACTGCAGTCGCAGTTTTATCGAATATTTGTGCGTTTGAATTGATTATCGAAAACATGAAAAAACTGAAAGCGATGATATTCCGAAAAAATAATGAGTTGCTATCGGACAGTCAGTACACCTGTAGAGTTATTGTTAAAAACGAATTATTAGATAATTTGTGTAATTTATGAGGAAAAAGGAATGACAGAAATATATATACAGAACGGTTAGCGAATCATTCAAGTGTAAGCACTACTACGATGGACGTCATATCATTCATTAAAGATTTTAAAGACAGAGATTCTTTTCTCAAGGAACGACCGGCTAAAAAGTTAAGGGATCTTTGTGTCGGTATCGACTACATAATATTGGATACAGTATGATTGAGTTATTTAAAAGATTCGGTGAATTTTTCAATTGTGTCATTGTGTATGACAATAATGCAGAAGAATCGTGTTACTTTGGACTCTATTTATCGAAAAGATATAAAAATACATTTTAACGAAGATGATGTAGTAAGTCATCATCTGATGAAGCTAACTTAATACGGATTAAAAGTTGATGGCTTCACTGAGGATTTAAAATTAAAAAAAAATTATCTGGAGTGTTTTATAATATGTTCTCAAGGGAGAGATCTGTCATTAAAAAATTTCAACGCGCCTTGTCACATCTAATGGTCGGTGTGGAAATTGTAACATATAATTTATAATATGTTATTAAATAAATAATCTATTAGAGATGTTTGCAAAAGCCTTATTATTTGGTGCATATTGCTAACGGATTTGTCGTTTCCTTCAACTTTCAAAGTTTCCTTCAAATTTCCATTAAATTTTATTACATGAAAGTGACTTATATCGGTTTAAAAGAAGAAGGAAAGTCAGATAATATACAGTTGAGTATGCAAAGTAATAACAAATCTCAGCGCGGAGAGACTGCTACATCCAGGTGGTATGGAAACGCAACCGAAAAAAATTTGTTTTCGGAACTACAACAATAACACAAATAGCATACAATCATTTTTTTTCCTTTTTTTTTGTCTTCAGTCATTTGACTGGTTTGATGCAGCTCTCCAAGATTCCCTATCTAGTGCCAGACGTATCATTTCAGTATACCTCCTACATCCTACATCACCAACAATTTGTTTTACATATTCCAACCGTTGCCTGCCTGCACAATTTTTCCCATCTACATGTCCTTCCAATATCAAAG
>JAAAKQ030157695.1:0-12801 GCA_010016005.3 Zanna intricata | reverse complement strand
GTAAAGCCCCTCAGGGCTAGGAACGGGAGGGGTGGTGTGGCGACCGGAATTGTCACTTGGTGGGTGTCTTCCCCTACGGGGGTTGGGATGAGCTTCTACCTCTTTCTAATGAAATCGTATCTCATAAAACAAATATAATTTGAAAAATTTATGAAATAAGAATCATATTTTGTTCTCTAACCTTCGAAGATTATACCTTCATCGCAAAGTAAAATTGGTCACTTAAGTTTTGTCTTGCAGTTTGCAAAAAGTTTTCATTTTTTCGTAGGTTAGACTAGAATATGAAAATCTATAACAATTTGTAGCACACTTTTTTTACAAAAGTATATCACTTGCATCTGAATTCCCTGACTTTTCTTTTTCATTAATATATCATTCTGCAATAATTTTTTTTTAGGCAGTCAGTCATTTTACAGTCAGTCATTTCATTCCCTATTCTTTTCACTATCGGCTTAAGTACCATGTTTTGACAACAGTTACATCATTATATTAATTTGACACACCATATATGCTCGATATCGTTTCAATGTTCTTTCTACCCGAGTTTGTTAATAACTTCTTCTATCATTTTTCCAGTTCTTTAGAAATTAAAATTTTCTCATCTTTCATTCTCATATTTTTTAGTTGTTTCCTTTTTTTCATAATTACGAAATGTTGATTTACAATGCAAAAAATGTATCTAAAGTTGTTTTGTTTTCCATCCCTTCTGCAAAAAAAGGTTAATTTTTCTTCTTTGGTTTTTATCATTGTCTTATTCGTATTATTTTTCTTTACACCCAATACATTTTTATTGAATAATATCATCGGAACAAAAAGCTTAACACTTTTTAATCAACCTTCATTTGTACCTCTCCACAAAAAAAGTTTGCAACATATTTCTGTACTAGTAAGATTACTATCAGCACCAGTGTATATTTCTGCCATTCTACTATTTATACTTAAGGCAAAAAGCATTTTACAATTCCTTCCCTTCTCGGAGTGTTATTGTCTCTGTCTTTCATCATGAAGTGTCTAAGTTTGAATTCTAATCGATAGTATTTTTTAATCATGATAAAATTTGTTATTCAAGTACAAAAAGAGATCTGTGACTGTACGTGAGCGGCAAATTTCAGCGAAGAGTATTAAGAAATCACATTAGACTAATAATAATAATAATAATAATAGCTTCTTTTTTTCTTTTTTTTTTTCCTTTTTTTGTCGATGAGCTGCGAAGGAATACCGTTACGTAAGCCCCATGAGGTGTGTCAGACTCTGAACCCGAGACACTAGCTGCATCGAGCTAGCCCGCCTTAGCAAGCTAAGCGGGCTAAGCAGGTTCCGCAAAAATGTTAAATGCGTATAGTTACCTGCCCCCTACCGACTAAACCTCCCTCACCTCTCTCCTTCTCCCCGAAACCAGACCCACAGTTAAGCATTGCTCAGCCTCGGGAAGGTGCCTTTGGGTTCAGAGGATCCATAGTTCTTATGCATCATCATCGCCAGCCATCTAAGCAGGCTCGGACAAGTGACGACTCAGCAGAGGGCTATCCAATAATAATAGCTTAACCAGGAATTTCTCCACAATTCAGGCGTTTTATTATATTTATAAGGGATAAAATTGAAAGTATCCTTACTTAATAAAAGAAATTAGTTTTACGTAATAAATATTTAATTTATATTAAATACAACAATAGGCTTATGCCTATAAAAATTTGTCCTACACAAAAAAAATTAAAATTAATAAAAAACTTTTTAATAGATATCTTTGAATATTATAATGGAACAATATTTCTAACATTAAACTTATTATAATACAATATGCATAGTATGCTAGTGAACAGCTCTTAAGATGTAGGAATAAAATGCGCAAGAGCATTGAAAAGCCAAAAAGACTAAGTGAATGGAACTTCGTGAACAAATTAACGATAATCCTTGGGAGAACGAATATAAAATCGCCATGGACAGGTCTGGCAGAGCATTACCCTTTCTCTCTGGTAAGCAGGTGAAGGATATGATTGATGCTCTGTTCCAGAATTAATTACAAATCAATTGTGTGCAAAATCAATTATTGAAAAAATTTTTCCATAAATCTAGATAACCTTTTAAGTCACAGTAACAAGCTCCCATAAGCGCTATCAAAATGAGAAAACCTTTCTCAATAGCACCATTTTTAAATAAATTCATTGAAATACATCTCTGAATAGATCACGTTCTCTTCTAAAACAAAAGTTTCACACAGAAAAATTATGTCATAATCCGTTAAAAAGCTTGAAGAATTAACCTCCTAAATTTTATTTTTAACCCACAAACATCATTTCACAAAATTCTTCGTTGTAAAGATTCTCATCTTGAGAACTTCCTATGTATTGAATGAGAATACCTGATCGAGCAATGGGAATATTCTAATCCACGTGAGCTTGCCTGTCTTCCACAAGTCATTTGACTTGGTTCGAAATCCATATCTAACAAAGCCTTCAGCTTTAACACCAAGTCCTCATGAGCCAGCCGTTAATCTCTTACCATTCGACCAAAAAACTTTCACACCCTCCAGTAAAAGAAAATTATAGCCGAATTATGGTTTATGTTTTTTCTGTCGGAAAAATACTCCTTGTGAAATCCTATCCTAAACCCCATTTTATGTTCTCATATGTTGTATATACTATCAGCTCTGAAATTACCAATTTTACCGACATGTAACAAAATTTTTTTAAATATTCCCAAATTAGCACATTCACACACTCAAATTTAGCACTTATAAACACTCATTACTATACAAGTACACTTCACACATGATAGAAATTTTTCTAAATATCACTGAGGAAAATAAAAAATTAACTTATCCATTGTTGCGGTTTGTTGTTGTGGATGTATATGACACTTTGTTACATTGTTATAATTCATCGTCCAATAAATGAAATTATCGAAAAAAGTTACTTTTTTGAAAACTTTAAAACGTAGATTCTTAAAAAATATTACAACTTCAGTTCCTAGTGAAATGCTAAAGAACCATATAACTTGTTAATTAATTTCCTAATAACAAATTTTACATAGCTATACCTCAATCCGGACAATTTTTTATTTCCTTGTATTTCGTACAAGGAAGTATTGTAATCGCGAAAAATTTAGGTTTTCAGAATTCAACAGAAATATCCATTTTTATCATTCCTGAATTCATTTTGACTAGTTTCAACATGACGTCTGTACGTACGTATGTGCATATATTTCACGCATAACTCAAAAATTATTAGCAGTAGGATGTTGAAATTTTGGATTTAGCACTGTTTTAACATCTAGTTGTGCGCCTGCCCTTTTGATTACAATCGACTGGACCAAAAGTGTCTAAAAAAGCCCAAAATCCAAAATTTTTGAGATTTTATTGATTGCGGTATTAAGCCCACATTGACAGTTTTTCTAAGATATATCATAAGTGGTACTTTTTTCATTGGTTCCAGACTAATAGCCAAATAAAATTTTAATTAATGAAATATTTGGATCTTACAAGGGGAAAGCACATCGGTTAGAATCAAGCTTCATCTTCTTTTTTTTTTAATTTAAATGTATTGATTTATTAATAATTATAACCTCTGATTGTGAAAAAAAATTTACAATAAATAATAATTCAGTAATAACAATAAAAAAAAGATATGGAAAAATATTAGAAGTTATTAATGAAGTAAAAATTTTTTTTTTTTTTCATTTTTAAAAAAATGTGTATATAATTTAATAGGCGTAGAAGGAAGTCATGTGATGTCCACATCAGATTTTTAATATTACGACTGATAATTTTTCAAATTATATCTATTTCAATTATAGATGGTTATTTTAAAAATTAAAACTGGTATGTTCATTTCTACGAGTTGACTTAAAAAAAGGAATAAAGTAATTTAAAGCCAGCTTTATTTTATGTTATTTTCTTTATGATCTACAAATAATATTACTAGTCAATTTAAGATGCATGTTCTCCTACTGTTAACATTGAAAGCTGTTGATTTCAGTCTACAAAACTTAAGTCCACTTAAGCTTAATTTTCTTTTAAAGTAATTGCAACATTAATTTTATCATCAAGGAAAAGAACAGCTACAGTGACTGGTACGGCAGTTGCTAATTAACATGTAGGCTCATAAGAACAAGGTTTTTCACTTGAGTTCTCAAATAACAAATTTAAGCAGTACCTTGTTTGGTAGCTGGTAAATATTGTCAATGTAATCTGTTTTCCGTGTTTCTATACTCACACCACTTTTTACAAATGATATACAAGGCTATATCCTTTAATTTCCGCTATAATGTTTTTCGATGTGATTCTAATGTTATTTTAAATTTTATGTGAAAACTACTGAATAAATTTGTAGAATTATTACAATAAAAATATGTTTTACACTGCGATCGACAGGATGACAAAAACTCTTCTTTAATCTATATGATCGGTACTTGTGGGTGAAAGACGATGATGATCTGACAATTTATTTAAGTATTTTGAATACTCAAAAGGGAAAAATGATGATATATTTCAGAATAAAAGCATAAAATTTTATTACTATGCGTAAAAATAAAACAACTTTGTTTGATTTTTTTCGTAGAAGAAATCAATTTGATCATCCCTAGGAATTTATTCTCTAATAATTGTCAAATAAATTTCACTGTGTGAAATGTGTTTAACAAAAGTACAAATATCACATTAATGTTTTCAACATTATTGAAAAAAAAGTACTTTAAAGCAACCTTTATTTCATGACTTACTACCATGTAATATCTAACAACAATATTACTAGTCGATTTATGATGCATGATCCCTTACATTTTAATACTGAAATCTATAGATTTCATTCTAAAAAAAATTAAGTCCTGTTAAGCTAGTTAAAAAATAATTTTTCCTTTAATATAACTACAATATTAATTTTTGCACCAAAGAAAAGTACAGTTACAATAAATTACTACACCAGTTGCTAGTTAACATGTAAGATCATAAGAACAACGTTTTTCACCCGGGTTCTCAAATAACAAATTTAAGCGCTCCTTTGTGCTTCAAAATACAAACATCACTGTCAATGGATACCCAGTCATTGGGATAAGCAATTTTAAATGTTAACTGAGAAACATAACGCAACGGTTTTACCCGTATTTAAAATTAGATAGTAGCAATCTACACAGTAAACAATTTTTTCAAGCTTAAGATGCAAGTTGAAACGTAGAATTTTCTAAAACTTTTAAACAACTATCTTCCGATGTAGATTCAATTTTGACATCGGCAAAATGATAACGATGAACCAATTAAGATTTTAAGGTAGATTATTAATTAATAATAATAAGAACAAGGAGCGAGAAAACTTTCTGCCGAACATCACATTCTACATTGCAAGTGAAGACTAATATTTTATATGGGTATTTTATTAAATGGTAAGTTTTAATGGTTTATTTTCAGACTGGAGTAAAACATTTAAGTCTGAAACGCGTAGTAAATAAATTTTTTCGTCAGTAAAATATGCAAACTTAATTGATTGCTTTTCTAAGATCATAGAAACATCAAAAATGGAATTTTTTAATAAATTTGCAATTTAAAATATTCTTTGTACCTGGAAATGATTTCGTCAGTGAAAAAATATTTCTTAAAACCGCACTATAGAGTCGTCAATAAGTTAGATTTTATGAAATTTTCAAAGTTTTTGTTCCTTTCTGAATAAAGATACTTAAAAAACAGTACGGATAACATGAAACTGACCCGTAATTTTAAAACCGAATTTAGAATCTTGCTTATGAAAAACAAAAAAGAACAGGGAAGCTTCAAGACAACTGCAAAATACTTCATCTGTGAAAAATTCATTCATTAAATTTTTAAAGACAACGTCAGAATTTACGACTTCTTGTAAAAAATCAGCAGAAGTCTCATCAATACCCAGTGATTGTTTACTTTTAGTATTCAATACATTCAAATAAAGCTTTCAAATCGGTTGTGTATTAAGAGGAAGTAAAGATGCAGTCTCATCGGCCAAACTATTCAGAACACAGGATTTATTTGAAATTGATCAGTATTAATGTTCAAAATACAAGAATAGAATTAATTAAATTACACAAAAATAGAGTTTAGATATGGAGCGACAGCCCTGTTGTATATTTGGTGAAATTGGTACAACAAGTTTTTTTTAACAAATCTATTGTTACCTTTTTATCTGAATGAAATATTTAATAATAAAAAGTCACTATTTTTTGTATTATGACTAACTGTTGCATACGTTCTTCGAAAAAAATATAAGCATAAGAGAAAAAATTTAACATTTCACGAAGAATTTTTTCCTAAAGGACAACCTAGAAAAATAAAAAGAAGTTTTACTGAAAAGTATTAAGCAAATGTTGTTAAACTTTTCATCGAAGCTAATTTGGAGGTTTTATTTTTTCAAAATAATTTAACAAATAAGGATAGCAAAATTTTAATCGGCTTTTATCAATAAAAATTGATTAAAGGAATATTTTTAAAAATAATGTGAAACAACTCAGCGGTGTAAACAATAGCAGTAAGTATCAATCAATGAATTACTAAAGGCTAATGTGTAGTAGACGCCCTTTTTCTTTTTCCCAAGCTAAAACAAGTCAAAGGAAAAATCACTTTTCCGATTTGAAATCGGTTTTTCCCAATTTTAAATGTATCAGTTTAAATTATTCTTCAAGCATCACGCTTCCAAGAAGATGTACGAGATAATGTATTTTAAGAAATGTTGCATCCGCAGTTGGAAAGCTATTCTAATTAAGAAAAACAAACCGGGAAGGATTTGAACCAATGTTACATCGGTCAACGTTATATTCTACAGTTTAAGTCAAAGTAAAAGCAATCGCTTAGAAGCCCACTTTTCATTCTGTTATTTGGTTAAAAAAAGGAGGTACAAAAATAATAGCTTAAGAAAATATTGCTGAACTTAAAAGCGTATAATCTGAATCGATATGATGCCCACTCAGAACTAACTTTTTTGTACCGCAAAAAAACAAGCAAAATTAAATTTTCTTACGATAATCAGTAATAGTATAATGTTCCTTTCATAATTATATTTGATTCTATTGCATGTGATTATTCATTTAAAAGGCTTTAATAGAATACTTAAGAACTCTATTTATAAAATAGTGTAATGGTTAATTAAATAATTTCATAATAAAAATTAAATTTGTTTTCTTTATTAAATAAATATTTTTTTAAATTTACACTTTAATAATGAATTATAATATTTTTTTTACAATATATTATTATTCTACTAGTATAATGTTTATATTATCAATATCATCATTAGCTTCTAAAATCTCTGTAATATTTACATTATTTGTTTTATCAGATTCTTCTAAAAATGAAACAATTGGTTTACGATAACTAAAATATAAAATAAATACTCTTGAATGAAATCTATCCTATTATTTGTAAATTTGATATATTATTTTTATACTGAATTTAAATATTTATTTTAAAATTAATTTTATATAAACAACTTAACAAACACTTCTATACGTATAGGTAACACAACCATATCCACAAAGCAACGTGCTCCAGATAACTACAACAGTCTTTCTATACTGTTTTAATGTATACGTATATGCGTACTGGTATACAGAAAGAGAGAAAAAGAGCAGGAGAAAGAAAGAGAATTAGAATCAACGTCTTTCTTTACAGAATATACGCATCTACTGTATTATACGCATATATGTATAAATTCTCGCACCATGTCTTTTACAAGTACGAGGGATTAATTATCATAGCATAACAACTGCGTGAACGATATTAACTGTGTGTGTGTGTGTGTGCGCGCGCGCGCGCGCGCGTGTTGCGAGAGAGAAAGAGAGTGATAAAAATAACTGGCGTGTACAATATAGTAAAAGAAAATGACGGTGCTCTTGTATTAATCGTAATGCAGATTAGATAGAGGGGGTATGCGGCGACAGCAGTGACTCGAGTAGATCGCACGGTACGGGGCGTGCGGTGGAAGTGAAACCTAGATAGAGAAACAGAGCATTCGACGTCGTTGACGGTTGATAACTAAATGACGTCACAAGTACAAGTGACATAAGCAACAGCTAATTCAGCGACTGGTGCATGCGCTATTGATCACTAGCGCACGCGGTCGCGGTCTCCGACAAACCATTCAATATACGTATATGATTAGCGTCTCGTGACGATTTTTGATTACGAATCAGTTAGTTTTTTCTCCAAGCAAAAATCTATCACAAAAGTGTTTGGAGCACATCTCAAAAATGTTTTCACCTCAAAAAGTCAAAAACATAGGACTTGATTGTGATGAAGTCACAGCCTTATGTTACATTTTATGGATTCATAAGGCACTTTTCAACTGAAGATAACTTCGATTCTCCACATATTTTGGTCTACGCCTCTTTGATAATAGTAATACAATCCTAAAATTTTAGAATGACCTCTCAGTCAGGAATTATCGACCAGTGTTACTAACATTTTGTAAAATTCTGAAAGAACGGTCGATTAGCGACTGGCACGATATCTAGAACCAATATTTTATATATATATATATATATAATAGTACAGATCTACAATAGATCAAATTATGAACTGTTTAGAATTAAGCCTCTAAATTGAATAAGATGAATCTCACGGGTGAACCTGCAGAGCTATCGAGATGAATCTCGAAATTTCTACTCAGAACGTTTTTAACTATCAGAAGCACTTGTAAGAATGATCTTTGATTAGATATCGTTCGATACAAAACAGAGACGTGAGATTTTGAAACAATTACAAGAATGGGCCGATGAGAAGACCTCCCAGTGTTAACTGAGCTATCTTCCTTTCTTAAAAATGAAGATTGGTAAGCCCTCAGCGGAATGTTTTCTGACACTGACGTTAAGAGGTTTATTTTCCTGCTGATACTGGCAAATCCATAGACGACCAAACAATTTTATATGCAAATTGATATACTGCAGTGGCCTATTGTAAGCTACAGCGATATTACTACTCAGAGATACAACTCTGAGTTATGGTTTTAAATTCTCTGCCGGTTTCTATATTATAGGGATAAGTCGATCGTTTTCTGAGTATAGTTTACCACACAGAACGTTTCTGCATATTTTGGATAATACTTTTACATACTGATATCTGATATCCCAATGGCATTCTCACCAGTCCCCGGAATAGCATGCATAATGAATTGGGATGCCTTCATCTATATTTCCTACAAGATATTCTGCACAATACTCCAAACTAATAACGTATTTTCACCAGCAAATAAGTTTACAATAAATGCATTATTCTGTAAATTTTAGAGAACAGATTTAATTTCGATATAACATGTGTTCCAATTATTAAACTATTTTATCTATTTAACTGAATTAATCAGGTTACACATTCTTATTATGAATGAAGTGTTTAATATTTAAAAATTTGTAGATGTGCTTATTTGCAATTACGTTAGTAAATATCGAAGGTAAGGAATGTTTCAGGTGTGTAAGAGCACACTGAATCATCCACTGTATGTTTTAAATAAAAGGTAAAATTAAAGAGACTTTAATCATTTTGCATTTGTAAAGGTTGAGATTTATTGGGTACTGCTTGTTACTATCGATAAATAATTTACACAACTGTTACTTTTATATTATGAATTAAGATTTTTGTGCGCTCTGATTTTACTTAAAAAGTAAATTTGCTGTAATTACAATTAAATAAAGCTAAACCGCTAGTAATTACATGAAATTACAGTAAACGTCCTCGATATCAATTTTACGTAAAAGCATAAGTAATGGGTGTAGCATATTTCAACTCGGCCTAAAATGGATCAGACGGGTAAACCATTCGAGGTGAAATGAATTTGGCAGCTCGGAAAACAGCTGAGGGAAACAAAGAGAGGCAATTACGATAGAGCGTCGACACCACATTTATCAGCACAAACTGATAAGCTCGGTCGATACCGGAGGGTACTCTTCCGATTTCTGTAATTACCAGAAACATATATCAGTAAAGGAATGTTCGATTCTACCTCCTCGACAGACTAAATTAAAGTTTACTAGACCCCCCCCCCCCGTAAAGATGCTGAGGAATTTTAAATAACTTTCACACCCATACTACGTTTTAAACCTCCGCGTTGCTGTTTATAAAGCATCCTCTTGCTTCTAGACTTAGTGAACTGCCGTTTGAAGCAAATTGACTAAATACAACGAGAAACTTCCCTGCCAAATTATTTATCACTGTTTCAAAATAACGTAATCCATTTTCTTCTGTAGATTTATATGGAGCTATAACTAATGTTTTTGTTTAGCAGATAAATTTTGGTACAAAATTTAACTATAATGGAACTTAAATACAGTGTAATTTAAAAATTAATCTATTATATTGTTATATAAAATTTCCGAATTATATATATGATAAAGGATATATATATATATCCTTTAGATGGAGATATCAGAATATTTCTGGATATATTTTTATTTATTTGTATAAAATAATGTTTGCCTGACAATTAATAACCTCACAGTTGATAAAAATAATTCTATTGCTACTGCTTTTTTTAAAAATTTGTAAAATTGAGGATGATATAGGCATAAATTTATCGAAATAATTCCGTTATTGGGTAAATATTAAAGTTTAAACAGAAATACCGTTTTATATTGAAGCTACATTTTCCTGTACTACTATTTTGAGCACCGTGCTCCCTTTGCCTTCCCAAACGTTAAATTAATGTTATTTTTCTATATCACTTATAAAAAGAATTCAGTTAATTATTGGGAAGATATCAGAAATCTAATAGTACATTTTATTTCACAATTATCATAGGTTGAGTTCAGTTGTTCTAGTACTATTATGAATTATATTTATTTTCTGTTAAATTATATCTGTTGCATTGCATAAGGTTCCTAATTAATAAGTTCGAAAAGTTCTTTTTTTTCTTCTTTACTGTTAAGGCTTTATTTTCTAAATAAAACTCGATCATCTCTATTGGCTAATTAGGTTAACCTTGCTAGCCTATCCTTACCCTCTTTGGGAGCTGTTATGGATGGTTGACAGCTGAAACAACTGAAATCAATGACACACTGTTAAATTCGAATACGAGCATTGAAACAAATAGAAAGGAGAGTCTCTGACTGTAACAGTTGAGTCTGAGGTCAAAGCATAGCCGACACGGAATATAGCATGGCTATGCCTTACCTCGTTTTGCGATTACCGCCACCAATTTTAATCTCTGCATCTTTTAGATATAAGAAAAATAAAAACAAAATCAAAATACTATTACGATCACCGGTGATGGTATGTAGTCATTTAACTAATACCATACTCTTTCAAATCTTCCATTTTGCTAACAATTTCGTTGTTAATGCCAGTATTATCAGCCTAGTATAGTATTAGCAGATCAAGATACCAGAAACTGAGTTAGATACCAAATATTACCAGTTACCTGAGTCAGTATTATAAGATCGTACAGATCTCGAAGCCAATCGAATAATTAATTTGGATCATCCACAAACATGTATTCATGTCATGACTGTTGTGGATTGGAATGTAATCTTAGCAGTCCAAAGTCGCTAGGTCCTATATCATCATCATTATCATTATAATCGCGGGTTTTTCTCTGCTAATAGATGATCGTTTTGCACCTGGAGATTTTGATTCATAGTATAGTTTACCCGATATATCCTCATTAGCACAACGGGAACAAATCTCCTTACCAGCACAACTTTTGACCACGTGCTCCAGACCACAACACCTGAAACAAGAAGTACAAAGTAAGGGATTACTTTAAGGTAATCCCTTACTTTTCCGGACTGGAAATCAATAAATACTCTGCCATTCGCAGCGAAAGCAGCACGCAATTATTTTTCGCACTTAACTATGAAATGTGCATTATTATTGTCCCTCGTGCCAACTTGACTATCTTATACAGGTATAAGGTATAATATCCTGTATATTTACGCAGGTCTTAGGGGGTGGTACACCTCTACTTCATTTTTAAGGAGAACGGGAGCCCAAGTGCTCACCAACCCTTTAGTTGTTTCCAGCAACTTACTGAGAACCGGAAAGAGGCTGAGGGCCGATAACTGCCGATCTCACTCGGATCCCTTCCAAGTTTTAAGTGCATCCTCATCAAGGCAATCTTCTAACAAGTCGGAAAGATACCCCAGCTTAGGCAACCCGAGTACAGTTTGCCAAGTCGCTCTCTTATGACAGACAGTAGATGGTATATTATATCCGGGTTAAATTGGTCAATCCCCCGTCTCTTTCTCAGAGCTATTCGAGAGACCATCCGGTTGATAGTTGATATCTACTGGATCCATAGCCCATACGCCAGAGAAGGGTTATCACCCGCCCGAACCCCGACTTCTGCTTCACCCTCCGGAGCATCTGAAAACAGAAAATCGAGGAACGCATGATAAGTCGCTACAGAGGGGTTAAAGTATTACCACCAAACCCGCATCGAACACTGGAAGAACGTGCAGTGGGGGCTTGGCCAGTAACATGATTTTGCGAGCTGGCAGGAGTTGCTGTGCACCTCGCGCATGTTGTCCGATCAGCATCTGAGTTTGGCTTACTTGATGGTACAAATGTATTCTCCACGAATGCGCCGGTAAATATGGAGATATTCCGTGCGCGCGTCATCTATGCTATTGCAGCACAGGTACCGTATCCAGGTATAACTCTTGCGAACAACACGCTAAAGTCAGGCGGCCACCACTTTTTTCCGATTCTCGTTCTGCGGTTAACAGGTGGCTGCCCAGAAGCAGCGGTCATGATGACTCTTAGATTAGAGGGCTGTCCGCCACATAAATACTCTGGTCTCTCTTGGCGGACAGAGTATTGCGCTACTAAAGGTCTCTTTGGTGTTATTTTGAACTGGGGTC
>JAAAKQ030157673.1:0-12801 GCA_010016005.3 Zanna intricata | reverse complement strand
GCTACAATTCGTTCATCTCATCCTCTGAAGATATAACCTAACGGTGGTTCCGGAGGTAAAACCAAAAAAAAAAAAAATCATTGAAGTTGGGCCACGAGATTAGAAACGTTACTAACGTTCTACATCATCAAACAAAGGATCTATTGGCACTTTATTTCTTAGATTTGGAGTCCAAATCTTATAATAAATCTTTGACGTGAAATCTCGCAACTATACAACTGTTAGCTTTGAAGCTCCATATGTTAAAAAAGAAGTGATCCAATGCAAACGGTACCAACGATCGGGCATACCATAGATCTACGCAATCGTCCACACCATTGTGTAAAATGTGGAGCAGATCATCTCACAATAGTCTGCTTTAATGCACCACAAGTTCCAGTTTCCTGCGTTAATTGCGGCGATCAACACCCAGCGAGTTACAAATAGTGCAAAATTTATCATCAGCAGAAAAAATAAGGTTTATTCTCTCAAACCCATCCTACCTTCCAGAGTTGCAACTAATAACAATTCTAGAGATAATAATAAGTATACTCATGTCAATAATAACAATTGGAGAGCTAAAAGTTTAAATTCTCGTGTAAAATCGAGTTACAAATGATTTTCATAATTGTAATAGTAGTCATGATAATAATGGATATAATAATAGGCTGAGTATTTCTGGTCCTAGTTACGTTGAAAAAGTTAAAATGAATAATTCCTATGGTCAACAAACTACTGATAACCAAAATTTTGGGTCTATTTATCTGTTTAGCCTCCGGAACCACCGTAAGGTACTTCAGAGGATGAATGAGGATGATGTGTATGAATGTGAATGTGATGAAGTATAGTCTTGTACAATATCAGGCCGAACACTCCTGAGAAGTGTGGTTAATTGAAACCCAACCACCAAAGAACACCGGTATTCACGATCTAGTATTCAGAACTATGGGCCAGATGTCATGTTTCAACTATTTGAGCGATTGCTTGAAAATAGAAAATATGATGGGTAGAATGACTGAACTATTCATAAATCGTCTTGAGAAAAAATGAACAATCTTTTTAGACTAGCACTCTGGAATGCTAATGGGTTGAAAAAAACTAGGATTAGAAGCTTTTTTAAATATTAATAAGATAGACAGAATGCTTACATGTGAAACAAGGTTTAATGATAGACATTTTGTCAAGTTTCATGGCTATACAATAAATTGCACCAGTCACTCATCAGGTCACTAGTATGGCGGTACTAAAGATATTATTGAAAGTAATTATTCTCACTATATATCGCTTGAACGCCAAAAGGACTTTTTACAAGCCAATACCGTAGTTGTCCATGTTGAACACAATTTTCTGTCTTTTTCGTTTATTTCCCGTCAAGGCATGCTTTAAAGGCGGATCAGTTTACTTCATTCTTTAGATCCTTTGGTCCGAGATTCATTTTTGGTGGTGATTGGAATTCTAAAAACCTAAATTAAAGACCACGACTAACATCACCAAATGGCAGGCAATTTTTCACGTCGATGAATGACAATAATTTGGAGTGTTTGTCTTTTGATGAACCAACCTTACAAATGATACCGCCTTACAGATCTTAATAAAGTTCCAGATCTCCTGGATTTTTTCATTTTCCAAGGTATTTTTGAGAACTTTTTACATGTTGATGTACATTTTGACGTCGTCAGACCATACACCTTTGTGCTCACGACATGTTTTGAAGCTATGTTAACTACTCGATCTCCCACTCTGTTTAATAAATTGACCAATAAACGACGTTTTCAAGATTTTTTGGAGGAAAACACAAGGTTGGAAGTGCCTTTGAAATCACCGGCCGATATAATAATGCAGTATCCGAATTGACCAAATTGATTCAGTTAGCGTCATGGGCCTCACTCAAATTTGAATTCTGCTCTTCCAGCGCAAAATATATATGCGGTCTTCATGAGAGAAAAGATAGAACACCAGATACTGCGACGTGTATGGCAGAGAACTCCATGAAAATCCAGCTACTGCATCTCATTGCATTCAAGACTATCTCTCTCTTCTTGAATCCTGGCTTACAAGTTGGAAAATAAAGATTAATGAAGCAAAGTCGAAACACATAACATTCATACTTCAAAAGGAAAACTGCCCTACTGTTTCTGTCTTTAATATTCCAATTCCAAGTTCTCAAGAATGCAGATATTTCTTGACCGGCGCCTTACCTGGGTAAAACATATCAAATCTAAGCGAATGCAGTTATGTAGACCTAAAGTTTAAAAGCATGAACTGGCTAATAGGACACAGATCGCGTCTCTCAGTAGAAAATAAAGTATTGGTCTATAAATCTATCTTGAAACCAATTTCAACTTATGACCTTGAATTGAGGGCTACAACAAAATATTCCAATATTGACATACTTGAACTCTACCAGACAAAAACACTACGAAAAATGCTAAACATAACTTGGTATATAAGCAATAATCTGATATGTAATGACTTTAAATTACGAATCATTAGGCAAGAAATCTCTCTGATCCTTCAACGATATCAAAATCGTTTCGATCGGCATCCAAATTATAAGACAATAAATTTATTGGATAACACTATCAGCAATTTTTCAAAATTACTGAGAAACAATATTCTTGATTTGATATATCGATTCAATTAAGTGGTTTTAAAATCTAGCCCTACGAAGTCACTTTGATTTTTCGTTACTAACTTTTAAAATATAAACCACTGGATCTGTAGCTTCTTATTGTTTGTTCCAAATTTAGAATATTTCCTCACAGTTCAATTTTAATTCTGAACAGACTGTAAACAGATTGTATTCTGTAACGTCTTAATAAAAAAATTTACATATTGTTACGATTAAAAGAATTTAGCTCCCATAAAAGTTCTTGGATAATAGGATTATTATTTTATAAAGGTTACAATCAAACTTTTGTAAATGGATTAAAAATCTAGATCCCTTCCAAAAGCAGTGGATGATCCAGGCAACGCTTCTTAGGAAATGGAAGAATTAAGTAGATCTCCGTTATCTTCTTTATTATGTTGAATTTAAAAATGAATTATTTTCATTTTTAAACGAGGGTTTAAAACCAGGGTCTCAGTGAAATTCATATGATGAACTATAATGTAAATAAATTAATATATACCTTTCTGTAGAAAATAATGTGTAAACATTGCCTATATTTAATTGTAGGAAATTATTATGGTAACAATTACGAGCTGACACATTACTTTCGTTATTACATCTATATATATATGTATATGCAATTTAAATAATTATCCTATGTGTAGGATGAACTTCAGTTTTCCTTATTATTATTGTATCCTATTTAGATTCCATATTATTATTAAAATGAAGATATTTTATTGTTGATAGAATTAGAAAGAGCATTAATTAATAAATCGTTCTCTCTCTCTCTCCCTGTTTGTGTGTTTGCGCGCGCGCGCGAGTGCGTGTGTGTGTCATACACACAAACACATATACATATTACATACTTGTATTTGTACTGCATATAAAATATTTATGTTCAAATTAATTTGATTTAAATGAAACAATTCAGTTGTATTTTGTTAGGTACAAAAAATAAAAAAAAAGTACAGTTCCAAGTAATTCACTTTATAACCTCATTCGTGATTTCCTATGCATATATCACGTAAATACTCCTTAGTTAATTAAGTGCAATAAAAACTATTGTAAAAGCCACTTTCTTTTTTTTTTTTATTCTTAACTGCATACGGACGAAGAATTAAAGTTATAAAATACGAGCTGAAATCGGGCGTCAAGGAACAAAATGGCAGGGAAATAGAGTAATAGGGCGGTCGGCGGAAGCGTCACTCTGACATCACTGAACTTGAATGATCGTAATTACTGTACGGCTTGACAGGTGCATCCACGAGGTCTACCGACGACTGATTGTTACTTAAACGCAATCAAAAAATCATTTAAGGGTCCACTTCCTAACTGGTTCAACAAACTTGAAACGGATGCAAAAAAATAGGTGTGTTAAATTAAAACAATTGAAGCTTTCTATTAAAATTTACATTTTCCCGCAAAAATAAATGTTTCTTATTTTATAGTTCTATTTAAAAATGGGAGAAAATATAAAGTGTTAGATTTTTTTTAAAAATTCTCCAGGAATTAAAAAATACATGACCTTATAATTAGTATTTTAGTCTAAGAAAAATATTATAATTTACCAACTCTTTTAAAGTCTAATCTCTTCTATTGTTATTATAAAATTATTTAATAATAATAATTTCCTCATTTTATTGGTAGAGTAGATTTGCATATCATCATCATCGGGTGTTCTGCCTGTGGCGGCAACTCCCAACTCCAATCCAATGAGAAACCCAGTTAAAATTATTTAGCTGCATTTTAGCTGCATATCGATGAACATGCATGCATGAAGTATACAAACATGAGCAATTAACAGATTCCAACGTGATGCGTACATGCTCTTTGTAGTTTTATCTGCTTATATAATATTCGTTGTTAAAGCGTCATGTTTGAACATTAAAAAAAAATCAGTTGGCGGAGTATTTCTCGAAAGAAAAAAATGATTTTTCAAATAGATGGGAACTGAATCCATTTAGTGAAAACGTTGTTGCAGCTGCTAAGTTACCAGTTGAGATTAATGACCAATTGAAATCGGCCGATAAAACGTCACAACTGCAATTCATATCTGAAGATTTAGATACGTTTTGGCTTGCTCGTCGAAGTGAATATGGAAAGTCACAAAAGCGTTGAAAATATTAATCCCTTTTGCTACGTCTTAACTCTGAGAAAGAGTTTTTCGTCTATCGGTGCACTAAACACTAAATATCGAAATCGTTTTTTATAGCTTGAAAACAATTTGTTTTTGTGTGTTTCTAATATAGATCCATGTATTAGAAAATCTTAAATAAAAAAACAAATGCGACCATCTCATTAATGTATTTTCTTTACATGTGTTCTCATAAATGTAACTAAAATGTTTATAATAAATGATTTTTTTTCTTAAAACGATTTCATTATTGTTTACGTGTAAACTCATAAGATAATTAATATTGGAGATTGAGAAACGCTGCTTTACACTATTACTGTTACTAATAATTGAACTATACCTTTAAAGTAAAGAAAAAATCGAAAAAAAATTAGAAGTTTAGTTGTTAGCATTGTGTGGATGCCTCTTTTCAGACGTACCAAAACCAACGTCAGTGTTATGGCTTGCTACTCATAAGATTTTATCTTCCTTCCATAGAACAGTTTTCTTTCTTGGAACATTTAAAATGTTCCAAAACTTTTAAAATAAATTCCGTCGTTCTTAACCAAATATGAACTTAAAATTATGTATCCTAAAGCTTGAATAGAATGGATCAAGTAGAGCGATTATATCTGATACCTGCAACAAAGAAACGGAAAGTAAATCCATTAGTTGTAAAACAAAATTCTAAGGAACCAAAAACATCTTTTCTAATTGCTTCATTTCTCTATAATTTGAAAAAGATATTTTACAATAGAAATTGCTTAATAATTATTGTTAAGTTTATTATAACTTCACTGTTTGAAAATATTAATTTGAGCTATCTACTCAAATGTATCCACAAATAACTCTAACCACTTCAAGATTCCCTTTTCAAATTACGCAAACTTTTTAATTTTTCTTTATTATGGAGTATGATTCCAAGTCGTATAAGAACTAACGTAGGAGTATTTAAAAGAATATTTTGCAAAGCCTATATCTGTGGAAAAACTAAAATAAATTCGTCAGTCTTTCAACCCCTATTCATTAACAATCTTTTTTTTTTGTTTAACCTCCGGGACCACAATTAAGTATATCATCAGAGGTATGAGATGAATGAATTGTAGCTTGTTTGAAAACTGCCATGCCTGGCCGGGATTCGAACCCGGGACCTCCGGATGAAAGACCGAGACGCTGCTACTCGGCCACGGAGGTCGGCCATTCATTAACAACCTATATTAAGTATAGTCAACAGTAGTTATATTTTTTGTGTAAAGATTTAGTTTTGTTTCGTTAATATTTATTTTTTTTTTTGGAAGGGCGAAAAACGCTTTATTATCGCCAAGATTAAAATTAAAATGCTAGAACTAAAACATAAAACAAGGTGTAAACATAAAATGTGGAAAAATTAATCACTAAAAACTTACATCTAATATCACAAGGGAAAGAAAGTTAAAATATTAATAACTAAAACTAAATTAAAATTAAACACATTGACTAAAACTTAAAGCTAATATCACATATGAGATACTTATCTAAAACTTAAAACTAAGACAGGTAAATCATATAACTGACATCACAGATATAATAATAAAAATAAAATAAATAAAATTTGTAACTAAAATATAAAGCATCATAAAAATCTGTAAGGGGTGTAAAAGGTCCCTTAACGGAAAACTTAAAAAATAAATAAAAAAAAAGTATAAATTAAAAATCTGTAAAGTGTAAAAGGCCCCTTAACGGATAACCAAAAAAGAAAAAACTACGTAAATCTTAAATTTTGTTAAAAATAATAACACGTCGCAAGAATCCGAGAACCCTATCTATCACTGTATGTCGTTTCTTTAGGATATGGCAAATATTCTCAGGTAATTTAAATCTGCGACGTAAGGCTGCATAACATATGAAATCTGTCAAGATAGTTTGGCTAATATGATAGACTAGTGTAAGTGAATGATCAATGCTCATTCATAATCCATTCATTCATTCAATTCATAATCCACAAACGGTGTATTAATTCACAAAGAATATATAAAATATTTAATATAAATATTGGAAAATATTAATCCAATCCCCCTTTGATAGCAAGGACAAGACTTGGCATCATTGTTATTTATCTGGTATGATAACTGATCTTCTCTTCTGTAATATTAATCTATTTATGTAAAATTATTCAGTAATTGAAACTTTTGTTAGTTTATAAATCACTCTAACAGAATCTTGTACATTATATTATTGTACTTTGATTGTAGAATTAATTCAATTAATAAGTTCTGATAACTGGTTAGGCTTTGCATGGACTTGCTCAGAATCAGATAATTTGAATGTTTTTTAAAAATTGTATCGGTTTAGCAGTATGTTGAAGTAGAAGCAAATATTTTTTTTTTTTTTTTTAACAGACTATAAAAATAAAATCTCTTAAAGTAGCATAAAACTGTTACTAAGTGTAACATAAACAGGAAAATACTTACACATCAGTTTTGCTTAAATTATTTTTTGACAAAATATAAAAAGTGATTCACGAAGAATGTAAAAAATCTTTCAGAACATATTCTGGTGGTGAAAATAAAGAAGAATGTTTATATAAACATACTTTTAAATTTTAGTGACTGGATTGCGGTCGTCTAGATTAGCAACATAGATTCTATTTTTTTTTTTGTCGATGAAGCCATATATACACGAAATGAAACTTTTAATATTCAATAGTCATGTATGGAGTCACACAAATTCACTCGTCACAGCCGGAATTGGTTACCAACGTAAAATTTGGGACGTTATTAAAGTAAGCGGTATTTGTTTAAATCTTTTATGTGTTTATTACACATCTAATAAAGTTATTTTACGCCAAACATAAACTATCTTTTACTCCGAAATTCTCAAAAACTACTAAAAATATAATTCTGGAACCTACTTTTTGAATTTCTCAAGTGAAATTTTATAAAAAAAAACATATCCCACTACATTCTGGCTTCATTTTACCGAAAGTACAGAAAGCAGATTGAAATCTTTCGCCTGCCGACAACTGCTAACGAGGAATTTCCAAGCCTATATTTATAGGAACTTTCTTTATATTTACCAATGGAACACGTCAGAAAATTTTTTACATTCTTTGTGAATCAACCTGTGTAAGAGAGTTTAATATTTTTGGATTTATTGTTTTTAAAACTATTTATAACTAATTTTTAAAAATATTTTCTCATTTGTAGAAAAAAATGTATGTCCTGTGTATATAAAATAATAAATTAAAATATTTTTATTCTCTCTTTCTGCTATAGTTATAGAAAATATTACTATGCGAGAAATTTATTTTAAAATTACAACAAAAAAATTATCAAAGTAGTTTAAAATTTAATTGCTTTCATCTTTTACCATGGTATTTTTGCTAAAATTTTGATCTGTAAATATATCAAAAATTTTTTCCCCATCTGAGGGAACAGATCTGTTGCCCTATATTAAGATGTTAAAATTGTTTAAGTTCTTATTTACTTTAATTTTCATTTGATGACGTTTTCCAGGATCATGCATCCTCAGAGATTTCCTTTTCTTTTCTTTCAGCTATTTACTTTCTTTATGAAAATTTTTCTTAAAGAAATCGCTATAACATTTTAAAATCTATATCTTGTTAATTTTTGATTACATGAATCTTAAGAAAAGAAAGTAAATTAGTTTAGGAAAATAAACTCTCGAATTCATCAAGTAGGGTAAAAGCTACTTTTTCATATTTATGTAAAGAGTTTAAATTAAGTAAAGATATATGATCTCTAACGAGGTAAGATATATTCCTATTCAAGTTGAATTAAATCGTATTAGATGTTATAGAGTGATATACAAGTAAAAATAAACAACAGATAAATATATTAAATATATTTGCGTTGAAGTTTTCTTCTCTTTAATTCACAAAAAAAGTTTTAATTTGTTTGATGGTTGTTATTAAATAAATATCGTTTGAAATATTAGTGCTGCATTTGAAAAGAATTCCTTTCATCTGGAGGTCCCGAGTTCGAATCCCAGTCAGGCATGGCATTTTTCACACACGCTACAAATTCATTCATCTCATCCTTCTGATGATATACTTTATTGTGGTTCCGGAGGTTAAATAAAAAAAAAAAAAAAAAAAAAATTGAATCGAATTAAAATACTTGAGAAAGGGTAAAATAGGTGCACAATGTTTTATTATAAAGATTTTTGGATATGAATCGATAAATTATTTTAATCAAAAAACTAGGATAATCCTGAATAATAATATTAGTTTTAAATTCTTTCCAAGGTATTGCAGATTGTTGGTTATTGGAAGTAACATTTCCTAACATAGTAAACCTAGGAAATAATATATTTGTATTAATGCTGCATTGTTATTTCACGAACCAGCACTGAAAATATTTGGATTTTGGCTAAAAATAAAACAACCTCGAATATTTTAGTATTCTCCTGTTTAAACTACACTATCAATTAGTTCATAAAAGGCAGCTAAAAATATTGGATCAAACTTCAAGAATAACAAATTTTATCAAAAGTTAGAACAAAAGTTACAGTGTAAAGGAGGTAGCTTATATTCTTATCGTTCAAATCCATTGAGATCATCATAATCAGTTACGTTAAAAAAAAAAAAAAAAAAAAAAATGAAAAAACTTATCCTGCCTGAATTCATGAGTTGGAATGATTGAAACATGATAAATCAATAGTTTCATAAAAACACATCTTTTTTTGTTTTTTCCGTAAGCTTACAAAATTATTAACTAATGATTTCATTCGTTTAATTGTACTAAAATGACATGAAAAAGATTAATATTTAAAAACAAAATACACTATCAAGCAAAGAAGGATACAAAACATTATTAATAAGAAAATCATTAGATTTATAAGAAACACGTTTTTTAAAAATGTTCGTCCTGTATAATATATTGATTTAAAAAAAAAGTAAAGAAAAATTGAATTGTAAATAACAACGAAATATTTTATATGAAACGACTTTGTCCTCCAGTTGCTGTAATGTTTTAAATATAGTCTACTGTGTACAGTTCTGTCAATTCGTATGGGACTTCGACAAACATATCTCTTGATAATCCGTAACCATGGTTACACACAAAGTTGGAATTACATATACATGGCGTAAAATGGAGCTTTTTTGAAGTTTTATTTTCCCATTTTCCTGATATTAAGCTTTACTTATTCTTTATTTTAGATATTTCCAGTATACCTTTTAATTTGGCCGACATATTTACTGATATTAACATAAATAAATAATATTAATTTAAAAATTAATATTATATAGTACATATAATATAGATATAGATATACATATATATATATATATATGTAGAGAGAGAGAGAGAGAGAGAGAGATAGATATAGAATATAATACTTATAATATAGTACAAAATATCAGTAGTATTATCTTGATATACAGATTAATTTATTATATATTAATGTATCTGTTTCTTTAATAACCATCACGGCAGATAGTTACTAATAAATTATATATTTAATTATTATATTAAAATAAATTCTACATTTATTTCATAGCTATTTTTATTTCGTTTCTGAAATTAAGATTGTATTTAATAATTTTAGTAATATTATAACAGTTATATATTAATAGTAATATTTGAATTTTCTTTTCCTAAATAAGAAAAAATACGAAAACAAGAATAAAATTGAAATAAAATTTTTTGATTTAAAAAGATATATTTACATGAAAATGACTGATAGTCACACAAAAAAATATTAAAAAATACGAAAAAATTGAAACAGTGATAAATATTTGTAACAAATTAGAAAATTAACATATTTTTAAATAAAACCACAATTAATAGCATAAAAGCATAAGATTGTTTTAGAATAAAAAATACATTTCAATTTTTTAATAAGAAATATTATATAATGGAAAAATAAACATATTTAAATTTGCATTTATTTTTTTAATCTAGAGTATCGTATATTACAATTATTTCTTTAGTAAATATATAAGTATGACAGTTTGGTTGTAAAGTAAATAATTATTGTAATAATTGTAAAACTTATTATTAAATGAATTTCAGATGGCATGGTAATGTTTTCAAAAGATTTATTATTCTCGCCTTAGTATGGAAAAAATAAATAGGAAAATCATTTCAGCCAAGTCTTACCAAATTCATTAAAAAGCACCTGATCTTCAATTCGCGGTGTCACTCACCATTGATCGTGGGATTTGTTTGTTTTAAATTTTTTTCTTTTGGGATTTGTAGGAATACAATCACTTACGTCAAGACGCGAGAGAAAGGATCAGAGGAGAGGAAAAGCAGTTAAGAGAAAATATAGGTTGCAAATAATCTCAGATATTAACTGGAAATCTCCATGGCAGAATATGAAGAACAATTAATTTTTTACCTAGAAAATGATAACGATTACTATTTAAGGATTTGACATAGTCCAGCATAAAAATATTTCTTATGTTCTGTTAGAAATTGCTTTTAGGCGATCCGCTATGATTCTTCGCTTCTAATAATCTTAACTAAACATTCAAGTATCCAAACCTTCAAATCTTAGGCACACATTCAAGTAGACACGATTTGAAGTAAAATAGTTTACAAATGGAAGTATCAAATAAAAGAGGATCGGAAATATGTTTTAGGACTTTTAACGACTGACATAGAAGACACATGCTATCACATGTAGAATGTTGCTATTGCAGTTCGTTCAGTAATTTACTACCTTCTGTGGATATTTCTTTAAAAATTATTTTTTCAGATAATTCAATCTTTTTTTTTTTTTGAAGCAAAAAATTTTTTTTTTATAAACGCCAGATAATCGTTTTGTTACTTAGTAATATTGTGTTATAATGAATTGCATTATATACATGTAGTTTTATTAAACTATGGTTACGTTTGTATTTTATGTGAAATTTGTAAATTAATAGAATCTATTAATTATAAAATTTACTATCTACGTAATGAAATATGGTTTAATCATTTTATATTCTAAATGGAGAAAAAATAACCGCCATCTCAGTACTCATTAGTACTAGGAATGAAATTGTTGAGTTCGTTTTCTTCTTAATAAAAATATTCGTTGCAGATAGTCATAGAGATCCATTGAGATACCAGCCTCTGTGGCGCGAGTGGTAGCGTCTCGGCCTTTCATCCAGAGGATCCGATCCCGTGTTCGAATCCTGGTCAGGCATGTTATTTTTCACAAACGCTACAATTCATTCATCTCATCCTCTGAAGGATGAGATTCATCCTCCGGAAACACCTTAACGGTGGTTAGGAATTGCCTAACAAATTAAGATCGTTACTGCCAGTGAAAATATTTGTAACTGATGCTGATGATTGTAACTGATATTTGTAATTGATCGTTTACCTAGGGTACTTTATTACTGGAGCAAGGATGATTGGAAAAGTTGATGTAAAGGAGAAAACTAATGCATTAAATTTTATTGTAACAAACACTGCTTTTCTTCCACAACTAAGAATCGCTCAAAAAAGGTTCTAGCTACAAAAAAAAATCCCTCAAACAACAATTTAGCTGGTGCGGTTAGTGAGAAAGAGTATTCAACCTTTGAACTTTAAATACTTCAACCGTCTCCTTATTGGTTTATTTAAAACAAATTTTCTAATTTTAGAAAAATGAAGGAGCAGAAAAACGGAAATTTCATTCTCAAATAAATAATAAAATAATAAATTTTGCTATGGAAAATTCTTTTTCTGATAAATTTTTTTTTTAATCTAGAAAAATTTAGTTTAATATTTACTTTAAAATTTAATGTAAGATATTTTTCCTTGTGACATATTCACAATATATAGTATTTACACTAGTAAAAACCAGTGTTGGAATTTATAACCTATTGACCTTATTTAATGAGGGAAAATAGGGGAAAAGATAATGCCTGCTGTCATTATTATTTCTTTCAGTTAATTTATGATGAATATTATACGTTGACCGAATCAGATTCTTTTAAAACAAATTAAACCTTTTCCAACACACACACACACACATACACATATATATATATATATATATGTATATATATATATATACATATACATATATATATACATATATACATATATATATATATATATATATATATATATATATGTGTGTGTGTGTGTGTGTGTGTGTATATATATATGTGTGT
>JAAAKQ030157651.1:0-12801 GCA_010016005.3 Zanna intricata | reverse complement strand
CGAATCAGCTGATTTGTGATGTCGCGTTAACCACTAGACCAACCAGGTGAGATTCACCGGTATACTCGTACGTCGACAAAACACATAAGATCTGGTAGGAGTCGAATCGACAACTAGAAATTAGTAAAAAAAATACCCAATACCACCATTCTCTAAGTTAAAGAAAACCACTGTCTCGTAAAAAAAATAAATTCAAATTTAAGCCAAACATAAACTATGCTCGCTTTGCTAGCTAACCTCGTCTAAATAACATTAAATATACAAATTCTACTGTAATTTTATTCTCCAACACTGGAGGCGATTAATTGAATTCTCCGCATTCAGTATGCGTTGATGATAAAAAGTTGAATAAAAATATTGAATAAAGGGCAAAACAACTGACCATTTATTCTATCGTTATCGTTCATACATTCAGTTAACATATTCTACATATCCTGATAGGCCAATTAATTTATAAATTGTTATAAATGTAATTATAATGTATAATGTAAGTATAATGTAATTATGTAATTATAAAACGGTGGATTTGATTAACTGGCTGCAATTTTGGAGAATAAGATATATAATTTGTTCATTCAACGTTAATTTGACGAGGTTAGTGAGCAAAGCGAGCTAAATTATGTTTGGCTTAAATTTAAACTTCTTTTTATTTTACGAGGGTTTCTCGTAATCAATTTACCTTAGTTACCTTAGGTTTTGCGTGATCTTTTTTTTAATTTCTAGTTATTGTTTCGTCCCTCCTCCCCAGAAATTATCTGTGTTTGTCGAAATATACCGGCGAAAATCCGAATAAACATATATTTCGGTATTTCATCGACGTGTTTGGTATGTGTCGACATTCGCCCGGGAATATCTACATTTTCCAGATATCGATCTTTCACGGTACATATATACTACTAACCGTAAGAGCATCGTAACTTATAAAAAAGAAAAATCAATTTTTTTTATTTCTTTTTATTTCATAAATAATAGCAACACCGGTCCACCATCAAAATCAATGGATTTCAATATGTTTTGTAACCTTTCTTCATTTTCTGATAACGTATCTTCAAAATCAAGAAATTAAGCTAAAGAAAGCCACATATAAGTGCTCCCCATTTTAGAAATGACTGATTTATGCCATAAAATCTCTGCTGTCCCTTCTTCTTAATAATTCAATCTATTGATGATGATGAAAATATTTACATATCTATTGCCTATTTTTGTTTATCTGTTTAGCCTCCGGAACTACCGTAAGGTATTAGGTATTACTTCAGAGGATGAATGAGGATGATGTGTATGAATGTGAATGAAGTGTAGTCTTGTACAATCTCAGGTCGATCACTCCTGAGAAGTATGGTTTACTGAAACCCAACCACCATCTATTGCCTACTACTAGATTTATACTTTACTTCAACTAAATAAACTTATTGATTAATAAACTTATGGTAATGTAACTTAAAAATTTTATTTTCCTTCGATGATTTGAAACAATCCGTTGATGAACTACAGTATTATTTTTTAATTCCCCGGTACGCGGTCAAGTCATAGAATACCTTGCACAGTTTTTTCACATTGCAACAACCTTTCAGTTTTGCGGCAACTCTTTGCAATTCAATCATTAAAAGTCTTATTTTTATTTTCTTAACATTTAAGTATAGATAAAAAATTTTCCTAATTTTTTATATTGTTAGGACCCCTATCAATGAAGCTTTTTTGTGATTAATTGATTATAAAAATAAGATTTAAGCATTAAAATTTCAAATAAAACAATTTTTGATAGTAAGAGATTTTTTACGGTTCGAGGAAATTTAATTTATAAGGAAATATTTCTAACAAAAAATAAATAAATTTAAAAAAAATTGTTTTAAAATATTGAAAAAATAAAATATAACTTTTATGAAAGTGATGAAAAAAATTGCTTCTCATTTTCGTTTGAAATTTCGAGTTCGAAATGTAGTATCAGTGCCAAAGCTACTTTAATTTTAATAGCCTTAATTACTTCAGGAGTTAAAACTGAATTAGAGTTGGAGTTAAAAAAAAATTAAATATATATATATATAATATATATTTTTTAGAACTGGATAATAGATTTTAAGAAAGGTTTTCCAATAAATATTCATATATTAACAAATGTTCTTCTCTAAATCTAACATCCCCCTTAAATACAATATAAATTAAAAAAAGAAAATTTTCAAAATAACTTTTTTTTTTATTTTTGACCGGAGGTCTACAATTTAAACAAATTGTAAACATTTATTGATAACTCTATATATGAAGTATAAACTTTCAAACAAAATTTAAAAGAAGGGAAGATACAGAAAAAGAACAAAACATATAATCCATTTTTTAAAGGTGGGGATTGATTTTTGAAAAGAATTTTGTTTGGGTTATTTATAATTTATTGAAGCTAAGAAATTTGTTTAATAAAGTTTTTTATAAAATGATTCTAAAGAAAATCGAAACTGCTTTTTTCAAGTTATCTCTCCACCCCCAGAACGAATAAAATAATAAATAATGTCAATGCCCCAAGTATATAAATATTTTAGCTAAATTTTATGAAAATTGATTAGGTTAATCCTGAGATAGGCTAAAAACATTGCGAAAAAAAACGTACACATATGTACATAATATGCTTTTTTATGTAGATAAACTAATTATTAGATGACCTATAACGTAAACATTTGCAAAAAACCCGATAAAAATTGTTTACACAAGTAGCTATTGTAGATATGTTTGCCAAGACAGCAATATATATCATCAGCAAATAATCAAAAAAGAAAGATTCCCCTGACGTTATCTATAAGCAGCTAATATTTTATGGCAAAAAGTTGATGAATTTGTTAAATTTTCGAAAAAAATGTTATTAAAATAACTGAAAGCTACATTACACAATGTTTTGTTGGTCAGATTTGATATATTTAGTAAAAAAAGAAGATATAACATAAACAATTGAATGTATATAAAAATTATTAATTTTAAGAGATATCCAACTAGGATTTTAAGTATATAAAACGACACCGAAAAATATAAACCATGGAAAGTAAAGTAAAACAAAATAATTTTTTACCTTACAATTTTATTACTCGTATAACTTCATAATCAATTCCATAAAGTGAAAAATGATTATTACCTGAAACAAAAATAAAGAATAATATTAAAATAATGAAAAATAAATTAATACAATATAAAAATATGAATGAAAAATACAAACACCATAAAATTTCAAAAATAAAATACTAAATAATAAAGATGAAATTTATAAGTTATTATGTTACCGGAAACTTAAGTTATATCAATCTGTTATTATTCATTTGAAAAACATAAAAATTTTCAAAGCAGTTTTTAAAATGTAACTGATATAATTTATAAACTATATTTAAACTTCAATTATAATAATTTAATTCAAAATTGTTTCTTATCATCTATTAAAATACTGTGTACTGGAATTTATTTTTACGTCCAACAATCTATGGTGTGAACGAGGAACCAACACTATGTTTAGCTTATAAATAAGAACAAATCTGTAAATATTTCACTTTTCATAAAGAAATATGTCCGCCGTAATATTAAATAACATAGAATTGCCGTAGTCATAGGGTGTCAAATGTTATGGAATATATCTCCATTTATACATAATGAAAAAAATAAATAAAAATTAAATGGCAGCAACTCGATCTGATATTTAGAAGTAGATATTTGCTGATTAGAAAACGGTGACAATTCTCAAGTGAATATAAGATGGTTGTAAACAAGACAATTTTAGATAATGTCTGGAATATAAGGGATTCAAATCGACTAACTCTAATATTGAAATTCTAGAATTTTAAAAAATTATTTCTAAACGAAATATTTAAGAATAATTCTAAGAATACCATGAAACATTAAAATTCATCACTTTTACACACAGATTTTCAGTGTATTACACTGCATAAGAAATCAAAATATTTTTTTTTTAAATATGAATAATTTGGCGATAAAGTTTTTGGTCAACATACATTTTTATATCACAAATTTCTGCTAAGTAATCTGCTGCTGCTATCTACATAATAATAACTAGTTACCTCTGGATCAAATAAATCCCATCGAACCGAAAATAGGAATGGAGAAAAGAGATTAAGGATAAAGAAAATAGTGGGATGGAGAATACCAGCCAAAGTATTCCTCCCATTGCGAAGCTCAAAGTCCTTCTTTAAATAGTAGGAATTCATCAAACCTATGATCTCTTAAGATGAACACCCACGGTCTAAAGGAGAACCTGGAGCTTCGCACTGAAAGGAATACTTTTCATTCCGCTCTTCGTTCATTTCTTATTTTTCATTCCAATTTTCAGTCCAATGAGTGAAGATTCAACTTTTTTACTTTCATTACTTGATTCAACTTGAAGATGCTACAAAATGTAGGGCTAGCGAATACTTGGCGTTATTTCTGATTAAGAAAGGGCTGTCTGTGAACAGACAACCCTTTTTTAAGATATAAAAATTAATTTTCCCGCTTGATGTTAGCCTATTACTTTAATATACTATACTTAATATATATACTTTAATATACCAAATTTGCTTTTATAAAATTTAAATGAATCAATTATTTATATATTTCAATTCTCTTGAAATATATATATTATCGGACGGAAATTGTTTCTGAGCAACCTTTTGTTCTTTAAAATTATTTCTATCCTTTTTTGGATTTTTTTTACCGCAGTGTTTAATTTACAATCAGTTTCAGATTACCGAAATCATACGTAAATTGGAATAGAAAAAAAATGACATACAGAGAGGGGTTTCCATTGAAATCCCTCAGAGAACAGTAAATATTAGGTATCATTCATTAGAATCGTTCTGTATCAGGTATGTATACATATGTGCATATGTAATACAGAATTCATAAATATATTATAAACAAAGATAAATACATACAAAGATGAGTCCAAGGAACATTGATAAATTTCAAAATATAAAACACATAAAACACCAAAAAATATTTTTATAAATCACACAATGAATAACTATTCAAACAAAGAAACAGTGAAACAAATCAAAGAACTAACAAAGGAAATGGCAAATACACAACATCCTAGGATAGTTGGTTCGCCTCAAATGGAGAACTTTGATATTTAATATATACAGTCGCATGAGGCACCTAACTACGTCGCTGTTTTTTCATGAGGTTAACCGCGAATCAGTTCAAATGTTTGTTCAGTCTCATTTTGTATCTTGAACTGAATCGCCGTATCATCTTCCTAAATATCGTGTACTTCGGTGTTCTTCGCAAACCACTCCTCTTCTATTATATTGCTCAATTTTTTTTTTCGAGAATCGCTGTACTATTTCAATATTATTTTTCTTATCGTACGCCACAGTTGGATTCCTTAGGTCCAAAACGGTTTCTGGACAGCCGAGTATAGCAATTGCTTGTAAAATATAAATTGCAATTTACTTATTAATATCTTAAAAAATATTATTATATTTTAAGCAAAGAAATACAGATGTATATTTAATACATACACACACACACATATATATATATATATATATATATATATATATATATATATATATATATATTTATATAGACAAATAACAAATAACTAAACTTTTGTACTCAACGTAATTATTGTTGTAATCACATTAAAATTACTCATAAATGATTTATAGGGTACATTCTGAATCAGGACAAATTATGCAAAATAAACCCTAAAATTTAAAACTAAAACTCTACTTTTAGATAATTATATTATTTAAACAAATAAAGCCTGCGTTCAAAATTCTTTATTACTGTTATTTCTATTTCCATTTACTTTTTTCCATTATTTAAACATTATAATCTATTATCAGCGAGTAAATAAAAAACATTCGATTTTTTTTTTTTTTAAATGGTATCTCCTTTTAAGCTAATCTTTTTGAGGAATCTCTTCTTAAAATTCATCAAAAAAAAAGAAAAAAAATAGATTAAAAGTAACAGAATCTTATAACAATTATAAGAAAAATCATACTATAATAACATAAAAACGATTAAAATAGTAACTAAATCATTTTGTAAAAAAAAATTAAAGCAATTATTATCTCGCTGAATCCTAAATTCTAAAAACATTATAGTATAACACAAGGACTGAATAAATACAGAAGTATTATTATACAGAGAAGGATTTAAAAAGTAAATGAATTAGGTAATATTAAACTGACATTTAATTGTTAAAATGATCATTAAAATCTATTGATAAATTACAACATATTAAGAGGTTAAAATAGTATCAAAAAACTTATTTCTATTTATTTAAAGTTATATTATTTAATTTATACATTAAAAAAAACCATTTAATATAATTTTGGAGAAAAGCGGGTCAAAGTCTTGGGTGAAGAAGAATGCCCATAAATCTTCTCAGGTTCAGATTTCTAAGTATTTCTTCGGAATTCGGTCGGCTAAAATTTATCTTACTATGAATATTACAGCTACTATTACTATTATTATTTTAAAAGGGGAATTATTTTTCCTTTAATTATTTATATATTTTATAATATAAAATTTTAAATTAGAATATATCATCTTATTTTCTAATAGATTGAACCCACTATGTTTGTTGATTTGGTTGATCAATATAAACCTTTTTTTTATTTTTTTAACCTCCGGAACCACCGTTAGGTACATCTGCAGAGGATGAGATGAATGAATTGTAGTGTTTGTGAAAAATGCCATGTTGACCGGGATTCGAACCCGTGACCTCCAGATGAAAGGCCAAGACGTTACCACTCGCGCAACGGAGGCCGGCAATATAAACCTTACAAAAATTAATTGAACATAAACAACCAAAATCAATTATAATTATTTTATTTTACAGTAATTTTTAAATAAAAAATCCGATAGTGAATTGCATAACTTTCCGGCTACGCCAAAAAAATTTTAAATTTTTATAATTCAATAATTTTAAGATTTATTTTTATATTTATGATAAACTAATTCCTTTTTATTGAAAAACAGTAACCAAAATTATGAGTTTTTTTTCTAAAATTTTTAAGTAAAAATATGTTAATATTATTTTATATATATATATATATATATATATATATATATATATGTATAATACAAATAAATAAAAAAAATTGATTATTCCTATACTTGTAGAGGACTTAAAGAAAGCTGAATAGTCAGATAGTTTTGTATTATTTAAAAATGAAAAATATGTTATTTTAATTTTGGTGCTTCTATACTTAAGAGAAATTCAGGAGAAATTAATTTTTAAGAAAAGAGATTCCAAAGTGGTGATTAAAAATTAAAAAAAAACTTTATAAAATTATTTAAAAAATACAAAGCTACGGCCGTAATTTTCAATAAATAACATTGCAAATTTGTAGGGGAAAAATCTTTTAATTCATTTTCTTATTTTTTTTTTCAAGAAATGCTAAAGAGTAAGAGTTATCAAAAAATTAAGATTTTTACATTTTAAACTTTGAAGTTGGATTTATAAAATAAAACTTTATATAAATTAAACAAATATTTTTGTTAACACAGATCATTGAAATTGGATGGACAAAATATTTTTATAATGGTTGAAGGCTTGATATAGGAAATATACATGCAAAAACTTAGGAGTTGTTTTAAAATGTTTACCTCCTTTTCAGAAGTTATTGCTAAAAATAACTGTATAGTAATTATTGGGGAAGGGATTGAATGTCAAACATAATTTTTTAATAATTTGTGATCTTGATAAAAATAAAACTTCAACTTTTGTAAGACAAATATTTTACCAAATACTCCAGTAAATATTTGAAATCTTATTTCAGCCAAAACACCTCACCACTCTTTCCAATTATTGCCAAAATCTAATCTTTCCCCTCGAAGGCAGAATCGGTTTACTAAATTTGAAGAAAATCGATCAACTGAATCCAGAATTATAAAACCAAATACACCCAAAATACATACGCATAAAGTATATCTGAAAAAAAATTTGGGCTTCAGAACATTTGTATAAAAAATTTTTTTAAGATTATTTATGATTTATTTAGTCTATTCTTTATTCCTTTTTTAGTTCTTCTCAACGTAAAAATATAAAAAACACAACAGTTCATTTATTTATTTTTATTATTTTTTTACCGATCAGTATGCTTTGCAGCTATAGATATAGCTAGGAAAGTAAAAAAAAAAGTAATAAACACTTAAAATGATCCAAAATAAACTACAGCATTGTGTAAATTTAATCTCATGTTAAAACCTGTATGAAGATTAAAATACAATACAGTTTTCAATACCATCAGACTTATGATAAATCTATATGAAACACACTATTATGAATAATTCCTATAGTTTATAGGATTATATATAATCCTACAAAATTACGTCTTACAACGAACAGTATGAAAAAAATTCACATATAATAATATATCTCGTATTAAAAAATAAAAATAAAACAGAAATTAATATATGTAGTAAAAAAAAAATTTGGTTTCAATAGTCCAGTTAACAAATACACTACATCAGTAAATGATGCATTATATATAAATGACCTCGACTCATTGATTTTCTACGTTAAAACTGAGGGAAGTATTATATTTTAACAAGAAAACGCAAATATAGCTAAAAAAATCTATAAATAAGCGTGAAAGAATAAGGAATTCTTTATACCTTTGAATTATTAGTCTATAAATACATTTTTTAAATGTATAAAAAATTACAAAAGAAAAAACTATGCATATAGTTAAATAAATGGAAATAATGAACAAAAAATAATCAATAACATTCCAGTATAATTTAGTAATGGTATTCGGAATTAGAATATCCGTTGAAATGTCAAAAAGTAAACGACGTTTTAATTCATTTAATATATGAAAACTGATATATTAGTAAAAATATTTTAGAAGATAAATTATTTACCTTTTTTCTAATTAAGATAATTAAAAAATTAATTAAAATATAATAATAAAGTTTATTAAAAATTTTTTTCTTTTTTTTTTTTTTTTTTTTTTTTTTTTTTTTAGTTATACTGTTAATACGTTTAGATTTAAAAAAGAAAGCTATTTAATTTGTGTAAAAAAAAAATCACTTAGAAAAAATATAAAATATGATAAATGTTTACAAATAAGCAAAAGAATTGTAAGATAAAGAAGTTTGTTACCCATGATCGTGAGAGTTAGCATTTTATCTCTTAGGATGCGGATTTTATTTACGTAAAACGTTCTTGAAGATATCCGTGAAAATATTTTAAGAATAAAATTTCTTAAGGATAAATATATATTTTCCGTTATAGCAATCTAATACTGCGATGTAACCAAAAGAATTTTTTTTAAATATTGGTAAAATTTTTAAATAATTTAATATTTGTTTTAAAAAAATCGACCGTTGATATTATTTTAATATGAAGAAACTTACTACGAGTCTACCAGATAGATTTTTCAACAAAATTAAAAAAACTCCCGATATCTAGTTTTGTCTAAGTAACGGTACTTAAAAAACCCATACGGTCGAACTGAGCTAATTCCTATTATTTTCTGTCAAAATTAATAGATCTTTAGAAAGAAAGTAATTGAGTATTTTTAATATGAAAGAAGAGAAAGACATAAACATTATCTATAATAAATGTACGGTTTTAGTTATTAAGATATATTAACTTTAAGTATATAAAACAACTATTATTAATAATCAAATAATCAGCTATATATATAACTTTTAATGACTATTGGGACTATATAATATAAACATATGCTGGTTTGTGTGTGTGTGTGTGTGTGTGTGTGTAATTAATAATCATAATTTACTGATACTTATAGGTATTATATTTATGATTTATCTACTATGAAAAAAAAATTTTTTACTGATAAATTCAAAATATTAAATTTTAGTTTATTTTAAATTTTCTATACTAATTACACTGATTAAATATAATTTTTTGTAAATTTAATTTTTCATCTAAGGAATATTTTTATGAAACATTAAATATAAAAATAAAATTCCATAAAAATAAAACACTCATACTAATTAACATTCATTTTTGAAAAAAATTCACAAAAAAAAAAATAGAAAAAAGAAAAACCAGTACAATGAAAAACATACTTCAAAATAAATGTATTTAAATTGTTAAAAACAGTTCTACCTTATATTTTATTCTTTTAACTTAATATGTTTTTTTTTTTATTCAATTAAAAGAGAGTACCATCATTTTATCTTCAGTTATAGAATAAATAATTACTTTTTCAGTATTAGTAATATTTTCGTTAAATCTAGATGGAAATTAAATAAAAATTTTATTTTCTACTCTTAAAATAGATTGGGAAAATAATTGCACCAAATATGTTTTCAATTTTCGAATAAAATTCGATGAATTTTCAGTTGATTCTTGATGGTAAGAAATTAGACGTGAAATCTGGACTATAAATTTTGTAACTTATCAATCAATGGAACTTTTAAATCAGAAATAATGAATGATTTGTAACAAAATAAGGGGAATTCTTGTTTTTACGAAAAAAAAAATTCTGACTGGAGGCTTGGATCGATTTTAAATTATTTTTTATTCTAAAAAAAAAATAAAAATTTTAATTATAAATAAATATTTGTTGAATTATGAAATTATTTAAGAAAACAAATAAATTTGGCAAAAAATAAACAAATAAATTGTATTGGTAAAATGTTTTAATGGTTATATTATATTATATTAGTGTTTATGATGTTTTATACATTTATTTATTTTCATTTAATTTTTTTCAGCATAATACTAGTGATAGTAATATATATATAATAATTACATAATATTACACTGTATAATTTTTTTTTTTTTTCTTTTTGAGTTTAGCCGAATACAACAAAGAAGTAAGATTCTACACTCATTTTTATTTCCTCTAAGCGTTTTATTTTCTGCTCTTCCAATAATTCTGTATTCTTTCGCTTTGTTATTTTTTTTTTTAAATCTTTTTTAACAAACCGGTAGACAAGTTTTAAATGACACTGAAGATGTCTGAAAAAACTATAGACCTACAAAAGAAACGCAGTTCAGCAAGAAGGGTAATGGCAAGAAATCTCAAAAGAAATAGAAAATGAATGTAGAGAACTGCCAATAATTCCGAGTGTTAAACTAAAGAAAAAAAAATTACTATTAGATATAATTTTTGGATAGTACAGACTAAATGATTATGAATGTAATAATGTATAGGTTGGTAAAATTCTTTTTTCATTAATTTATAAGACAAAATAGAAGACGGTTCATTAGTAAGGTAGTATGAATATCGTATAAACCATGAAAAATAATAAACCATGCTTATAAACCGCCGGCCTCCGTGGCGCTAGTGGTAGCGTCTCGGCCTTTCATCCGGAGGTCCCGGGTTAGAATCCCGGTCAGGCATGGCATTTTTACACACACTACAAATCGTTCATCTAATCCTCTGAGGATATATCTAAAGGTGGTTCCGGAGGTAAACTAAAAACAAGAAATGAGGTTTATAAATCTCATTTACTTTGTAGATGAAAAGTGGAGATAGCACTACAACCTATGTTTGAAATGGATTTTAACATTTATAAAAAGATTACTGATTTAATTTTTAATAATAATATTCATAAAAAAATGTTTTTTTTTTTAAGTAAGATTATTTCACTTATTCACATAAAAATGAATTTTACGGAAAGCAAATTATAAAATGCTTTTTATCTAAGTAACTTATATAATTTGTGTGATATAAATAACACTGAATATAAATAACAGTTGTATACCTTATTTGAATTTGTACATATCACGCATGTGGCAAGATATTCATGCGTATGTGAACACTAACAGAAGTTAATGTACATGTTCGCACGCCTGTGTGTGTGTGAGCCCTCGTGTGTGCGTGCCTGGGCGCCACACACACACACACACACACACACACACACAAATAAACTAAGGGCTGTTATTTCAAATATAACTTTTAATGAAATTTTTAATGTAATATACTCCCATCAACTGTTAGGTAATTTCCAATATTTTCTCCCTCAGGATACATTCTAATTTATATTTTAGGCGATAAGGACAATAGCAACCAATAATGTCTGCATACATTTTTCAGATTTTTTTTTCATAATTTTAACTCACTATTACTGTATCTAAAATAAAAAAATAAACTAAAAAATCATAAAAATTTCAAATGGAAATTAGTTGATATGATATTTTTCCAGCAATTTTTCGTTTATTTATATAAATAACATTCAGTATGTACTCGTAAAACAAGCCTAACTTTACAAGTATGTAACTTAGTCTTAATACAAGAAATTTATTTTACAAATCAAATTTAAGAGGAAATATTTTTAAGTAATATATAATATAAAGAGATAAAAGCTGGTGTTTTTAGATTTATCTGGGCATAATTTTTTTCGTAACATGTATTTAGCAATCTGATCAACCAATAACAATGATCACTCCCTCTACGGCCGAATGATACGAAGATGATATGAATGATTTTTAAATGAGAAGTAATCTTGCATGTGCTCAGGCCGACTATTCCTGAGACGTCTAGTTAATTGAAATCCAACTACCAAAGTCCACCGGTATCCACTGTTTAGAATTCAATTCTGTATAAAAGCATCAAACTTTTAAACCTCAGAACCTTCGCCATCGAAAATCACTTGTTAAAGAAATTGATGTGAGACGAAAAGTTAAACCCTAGACTGGCGCAGTAGATCTTAAAAATTAAAAAAAGAAAACTTATAATATGGATAAACATATTGAAATGAAAGCAAAATAATACACTTGAAAATTATGAATTTTTTTTCTCACATTTTTTAGTACAAGTTGGAGTTCTAAGGTTCAAATCCTAGTAAAGGTGGTTATTTTTATACGGATTTGAATACTAGATCGTGGATACCGGTGTT
>JAAAKQ030157640.1:0-12801 GCA_010016005.3 Zanna intricata | reverse complement strand
ATATATATATATTATATAATAACATTAAGATAAGAGGTTTCCTATTTACGAAAAATTTATATTATCTTTGTATTGTATGATGTACATTAAATCATAACGTGGAATGAATTATAATGTGTATTAATACGCATTTTACTTTTGTAAAAGTCGATAAATATTATTGTTATTCCCGATCAGATGACAACTCTGAACAATTTCACACATATTACCAACCATATTTATTTATGGTGTATTTATACATATCGTAAACTATATTTATTTATGATGATTCCATATTAGAATTATTGAACAAGGATATAAAAGAGGTATGACCTAGCTTTTTATTGAAATTTTATGTAAATATAATAATAGACTCAAAATTATTGCATAAATATAAGCTACGATTATTTAAAAATAATATAAAAGAAAAGAAAATCTCTATACAAAAAAATGAAGAAAAATCGTGTAAGCACACTATAAGCCTGCTAAACGTTTCAGTCTTACAAGACATTGGAACTGTCATGAGACGCCACCATCCTCTTATTCTGATTATTATTATTTATTGCGTAGTAAAAATATTATTGTACGTACTTCAGTTAAGTCTTTGTCAGATGTGATTTGTGTAAAGTTTATCTCTTCATAGCTCTTAATATTTAAGAAATATTTTTGTTGTTTTTTTTTGTTTTGTTGTATTTAATGTAACATTTTTTTTTTTTACAAACTACATACGTTGTTTGAACTAAATACGTAGTTCAATTAATAGTAAAAAATAAAGTGTAAATTAGTTTTTTTTTTGGAGGGGAAAATGCTTACGCATCATTAGGGGACTGGCTCGTCTCTCGGTGTACTAGACTCACAGGATAATCTCTCAGAACCCATATAATACAAGGGGTTGTAGCAATATACTATAGCTTCTACTATAGATTAAATATAAAAACAACATATTCTGAAATATATGCAGTAAATCTTTAACAGTACATGTTTAAGTAAAGATTCAAATAACATAAAATCTATAATAGTAGCTACACTCTACATTATATTTTAAATCTGATTTCAAGTACACGTTGACACATAAAAATTACAATTTTTATAAATCATAATCGATTAAGAGATCATAATTTTACAACGCATTATTTATAAACTTTACTTTTTTTTATACATTAAATGTTCTCATTAAACACATTTATTCAACTTTCATTAATAAATTAACCATATTTATTGGTTATTGGTGGAAGTACAATCGGTTGATAATATTCAAATAGTTTATGTTTCCTATTATACGCGTACACGTATGGTATTAATTATAATTAAAAAAAAAATATATTCTACTGCAGAAAGTATTGCGTACGATTTGTAATATACATACACGAATTAAATTTACAGAAGAGTACTGTCTATCGTTGTAAGAACTACAGAATAGAAGGTTTCATTTATAAATAAAATAGTAATTTTCCTTCAACTTCATGTTAGGATAAAAATTTAAATTTATGTATTTTCATGTTTATTTATGTGAGAAAACAGTAATGCAACATTTTTTGTAAATATTTGTGAAGTAATTATTACATTATTTTATCTTTTGTTTCTGAAAGTAAAATATTATAACGTTCTTAAAAACACGTTTGAAGAAGCACGCACATGCTGCGTTCTTTAAAAAACATAATTGTTTTAAATATCCTGTTACCTATTTGTTACGTTATTATTTTTTTAATTAAATTTTTAGTTACAAAATGATAAACAATAGACCATGCCGGTCTCCGTGGCGTGAGTGGTAGCATCTTGGCTTTTCATCCGGAGTCCCTATTTTCGAATCCCGGTTAGGAATGGCATTTTAACACACGCTACACATCATTCATCTTCATCTTCTGATGTAATACCTAACGGTGGTTCCGGAGGTTAAAAAAAAAAAAATACACTTATTACAGTATAGATGTTAACATTATAAATTTTGATCCTGTTATTTGTTGATAATTAAATAATAAATTTATTTAAAATCATTCAAACATTATATTTTTTTAAAGCAAGAAACAAATAGGTCTTTCATAAAATAAATAGCTATTTCATAAAACGGCTGGTATTACTGAAAGGAAATAATAAAGATAAAATGGAAAAAAAAGAAAAGATCGAATATGATAAGATAAAAGTAGAAGAATAAGAAAGAAAATGTGTAATGAAAAAACCTTATTACAACACAGTACTTTACGGAGGTTAACTTTACGTAGTAACTTTACGCAGGTAAAAAAAAAAATGTACCTATTACACTATATATGTTAAAATTTTAAATTGTATCCTGTTATTTGTTGGTAATTAAATAATAAATTTATTTAAAATCATTCAAAAATTATATTTTTTAAAGCAAAAAACAAATAGGTCTTTCATAAAACGGCTGGTATTATAGAAAGGAAATAATAAAGATAAAATGAAAAAAAAAAAAAAAGGATAAGATGAAGACAAAAGTAGAAGAATAAGAAAGAAAATGTATAATGAATAAACACTGCAACATAGTAAATAACTTTACTAATCGTTCAGAAAAAATTATAATCAAATTATTTTCTATAAAAAATTTTTTACCTGTATTCGATGAGCTCTATATTCAGATACATTATAAGCATTTGGTGATGGAGTTACAAATAAATCTGTTTTCATTCGATTACATGATGAGAGAAATCCTTCATAAGGTCCTAAAAAAAAAATAATATAAATTTTTATAAAAATAAAAACTTAATTTTTATTAGGATAATGTAATGTTACTTTGGTATTATTATAGTACATGATCTATCTCTGTAGTCAGTTAGTACTTAGATGGTGCCACTGAAACGTTACATTGAATCAGAAAATAAATATACATAATAACGAATAAATTAACTAATTAAACAATAAATGAAGTTACTCGTATTTTTATGTAATCAATATCAATCAAAAATTATACACATCTAACCAAACTTAAGCTTTTCTTGACCGCTCACTAACCTTCACTAGCGAGCGAAGTGAGCGTAGGTTAAGTTAGGTTAGATTATATTATAATTTATATTTATAATAAAAAGCATATAATTATAAGGAGTACAAGGTTAATTTATTCTTAAATTAGTTCGTGTATTTGTTTATTTTTTAAATTTATTTTCTTATTTGAATGCAGCGTTTCAGTTGCGCCATTTAAGAAGTAACTAACCCTGAGTGTGAATGCTGTGATCCAAGCGGATACACCGGAACACACGATCTATGACCACGGTGGGATCAGGTGAGACGACGGGGGGGGCTGACATGGCTCACCCCATATAAAACCGTTGAGTACATGCTCCAGGGTAGGAGAGAATGGAAGGCAGTTGAGCAGCTGATAGGAAGGATCCTGAGAGTAAAGGAAGAGGAGGGTAGACTCAGGAAAGCGGCTGCCAGGAACTAACTGGAGGAAGAGAGTGGCCAGGGCTCACCACATCAGGAGTGCTAGCCGTGCGATGGGTTAGCATTATTTTTATTGTGTATAATATTTGCTTGTGTAATATTTCTTGTGTAATTTGTGTGTGGATCAAAACGTAGCGACATTTAGGGCCAGGGAGGTAGCCCTTCTGTCTAGGGTGCTCTGGTCCGTTCATACGCAAGAGAGGATGGGTCGGAACTCCCCGATGATTACACGAGGGATCCTCAAGGTATGTAAGGGACGCAGAAAGTGAAGGGGGTGTGAAATGCAACCTGTAGGTTAGGGTCGGTAAGTGTAGTTCCCCAGTGGAGGGATGCATCGGCAATCCAGAAGTGGAGGTGAGTGCGTTCCGAAGAAGCTAGGACGACCCCGATGGGACAGCCTCAGATGGAGGCTAAAATAGAGTGGGCAGACTGCTGCCACGACACTCCGCGGCGACTGAGTAATGCCTAACAGCGGGTCCGGTTGCTGAGGTGTTTTTATATAAAAAAAAAGAAAAAGGAACTAACTGCTGGCCTCTTGACACGAATGGTAGCATCTCAGTCATTCATCCACAGGTCCCCCGGGTTTGAATCCCGGTCAGGCATGATATTTTCACACACGCTACAAATTATTTTCTCATCCTCTGAAGGTATAACGGTAGTTCCGAAGGTAAAAAAAAACCTACAGAGGTAGATCACCAACTACATTAATATCTTATATTATTTTTATTGTACTGTATTTTCCTCCCAATTAGCAAACCGTTGGTATCACAAAAAAGTTAACTAACTCGTTATTTTGTAAATGTGGTGAATTATGGAATTCTGATTGCAATAATACTGAAATTTATTATTTAAATTTTTAATAATATTAAAAAAATTTAAATAAACCCAACAAAGAAAAATCTATCATTTTAAACTTTGATCGACGTTCTCAGCCCCAATATTATCCTCAATATTTTGTTTGGATCGCTTGCCTCACTATGATGCCTATAAAGACAATAAAAAAAAAAAAATCGGTTAAAAAAATATGCAAAAACCAAAAGATATCTATCTATTCGATTTTTGTGGACGGGGGAATTTTGGAGCAAAAATATTTTTAAACATGTTATAAGTCAAGGGTGCACACATGTAATGAACTTGATATAAATTGGGGTTATGTTTGAAAAATTTTGAGAAAACTGATCCCAAAACCCCCCTCATCCCTTGGAGATAGTGACTTCCAAATCTTTACTAACAAACTGCCCTATAATATACACGAGTTTCTATACAAACTTTCATCAAAATTGTTTGATCCAATTAAAAGTTATACACGTCAACGCATATTCATATGTACGAAGTATACGATATTAACCCCAATTTTTTTTTTTTTTTGGTATTTTCAAACCCTATTCAAAAATTCAATAAAAAATAGAAGTTATGATAAATTTTTCCCAAATTTTTGAAAAATTTTTTAATAAAAATTAGTTATAGTGATTTACGAGTGGCTTACAAAAGATCTTTAAACAATAAGCAGTCTTAAAATTATATTTTCTACCAAAAAATATAATAAAAACTAGAATTTCGGATTTAAAAAAAAATATGATTTCCACTATAATGGAAAAATGGACGAGATTTAAGCTCAAAAAAGAAAAAAGAAAAAAAAAAGATTATAATTATACATTCTTTCGTACCACTTATAGTTTCTGGACCTGTTGAAACAGATTATGCATTTAATTATACTCAAATAATTAAATATTAAAATTTTTTTCTTATTTCGTTTTAACTGCTGTATTTAAATGAAAAATTATTAAATCATGAAATTAGATTAATTATCGTTTAATATTATACAAGAAACAATATGTTTGATGTTAATCTATCAGATGACCCAAAGGATTGTCCTTCATGGAAAATGATCAAAGGAAGTATATCTAAGTACATTTTAAGTGGAATTAACCATTGAAATATACTGTTATCAATTTACATAATATTATACTGTTCCTTAAACTCCTTCAGTTTAACAGAAATTATCACAGGAGATAAGTTAAACCTTAAAAGATAAGTATTTATTAAAACTTAAACCAACTTTTTCAGTTAGAATTGATAAAATTACTGACATTGCTATTACTAATTATATATAAATTATTTAAACTCATTTTTCTAAATTTTCTCTGAGACTTATATAGCGGGATATTCTTCCTAACGGAATACTACTAAATAGAATGATATATATAAATTATTAATTTTGACGATATATCATGCCTGATAAGGATTCGAACTTGGAAATTAGTGGATAAAATTTAGATGATATAATATACTTATTTAAGAAGTTGATATTTGAGTTACTGAAATTATAGATTAGGAATTTTTATCCTACAAGTTTCAGGTTCGAGTTTGTTTAATATATATTTTTATTATTTCGACTGTACATAACCAGATAAATTAGTATAATAAATATAATTATAAATAAAAGTTTATTATACTAAATAAACATAATAGGTTCTAATCAATAAAAAAAAGCTGGCAAAATATGAAGTTCCGGGCGACGCCGATCAAATTATACGATTCAGATTTTTCTCCAGATTTTTCGTTCCAAAACCTTTCTCGCTTTTCCAGAAAGCCTTGGAATTCGATAATTAAAAATCTTATTTTTATTTTCATAATAAAAGTTTAATTATAAATAACCAAAAAGTTTCGGAATTTTTATTATTATTTTTTTTTTTTTTTTTTTTTTTTTTTTAATTTTAGGGATCCCCTATCAATGGCTTTTTTTTAACTGGTTGTAATAATTACAAAAATAAGACCCTATTATCCAAAAAAATAAGGTTTTTGATTTTGAAGGATCCTGTATTTATAAGAACAATATAATAAAACTTTTTTAAAAAAGTGGTACTATTAAATAACCACACTTCTCAGGAGTGGTTGACCTGAGATTGTACAAGACTACACTTCATTCACATTCATACACATCATCCTCATCCTCTGAAGTAATACCTTAAGGTAGTTCCGGAGGCTAAACAGACAAAGAGGAGTACTATTAAATAAATTTAAAAATTTATAACTTTTATGATAAGGATGAAAAAAATTTGTTCTTATTTTTGAACCGGGTTATATTTAAAAATTCAAAACTACTTTAATTTTAATTGCCCTTAAAGTGATAAATTTTTTTTTAAAAGTATTTATTTATATATTATGCTTAATAAATTTGATTAAAGTTTTGTCTAAATCTAACACCATCTCCAATAAATGCAAAAACAAGTAAGTAAACATTTTCAAAAAAATATTTTCTCTGTTTAAGGTCCGTGGTTCATAATTTTTGAAAATTGTCGTTTGATAGTCCTATGTTTTATGGAATACCAAAACGTTTGTTATAAATATTAAAATCAGAGCAAAAATAAAACATACTTGTATATTTCAATATTAAGAGGTAGGATTGATTTTTAGAAAAAAAAAATGTTTGGTTTTTATTTGTATATGCAATGTAGGTAACTAATTTGTCAAAGTTTTTCTCAAAAATGCTTCTGAAGAAATCAAAATTGGTTGTTACGCGATATCCCCCAACCCCTTACCGAATTTTGAAAAAATACTAATGAATGAATAAAAAATTAATTTGAAATTAGATCAATGCCCTATGTAGAGAAATAAATTGAAATCGGTTCGATCAATCCGGAGACAAAAGCAGTACGACAAACATACGCACACAATGTGTAAATTTTTCTTGTGGTTTAGGTGAACAAGTTGGGTATTAAAACGTAAAGATTTGAGGGTAAATATTAAATAAAACTTTTAGGTAATTTGGAATCTTGATAAAAAAAAAAAAATTAACTTTTGAAAGAGAAAAAGGTTTTGCTTAGTGCTCCGGTAAAGATTTGAAATTTTATTTCAGTCAAAACTATCCCCAACAATTTTTCCAATTATTGAAAAAATTTAATACATTTTTCCTCTGAAGATAGTACCTATCTACCAAGTTTAAAGAAAATCGGTCTACGGACTCCAGAGTTATTAAACCAAATACAGGCTTATATACGGGCAAATACAGGCATGGCATTTTTCACACACGCTACAATTCATTCATTTCATCCCTCTGAAGATATACTTAATTGTGGTTCCGGAGGTTAAACAAAAAAAAAAAAAAAAAAAAAAAAAAAAAAAAAGGCTTATATACGTACTTACATACATACAACGTAAATGCATACCAACATTCCTACAAACATCCGTCTGGGAAAAATAGATTTTTTGGATTTGGAAGCATTGGATTAAAAAATATTCTATAATCTATTTAAATCTATTGTTTTTTAAATGTTTTTTTTAACGTCTCTTTTTTTTTACCAATCTTTTCGCTTTTCCGATATCGCTGCACTAGCATATATTAATATACCCGGGAAAGTAAAATAAAATCAAATAGAAATAAATAGAGAAATAATATATTTAATTAAAATAATTATCTGTAAGATAAAATAATAATGTAATATTACAATAGTACAATGCTGCAATACAATACAAAACAATATTACGATAATGCAGTATTTTCTGTAACATAAAATTTTCTACCTTACAGAAAAATTAAAAAAATAATTGTTATCAATAAGTATATGAAAGGTTTATTATTAATTATCCATCTAACCAGGGGGCTCCGCACATGAACCCCGAAGCGATCGTTATCCTCATGATGGTGAGAATATTAAATATTTTACAGATACTCATTAAAGAAAAAAAAGGATTAATCATTTTACTTCATTATTTTTCTGTTGCTATTGTGCTACATATATAAAAAATATTTAAAACCGGTTCGGTCAATCCTGAGATGTAAGAGCAATTAACATACACACAAACGTACACACATACCTTCATACATACATTTCTTTGTCTAGATAATTTAATTGGACCCTGACATATAAAAAATTTGCAAAAGACCCGTTACCCACAATACACGATTACTGCCCATTTTTGCCACAATCTCTTATTTTTCCCCTTTAATATGGGAATATCTACTCCATCCCAACCACCGTAGCCCTGATTGGTTTTAACAGGAGTCGTCTATATAACATATCACATACTCACGGTAACTTAAGGATTCTAACGCGGAGTCATACCTCTAAATCGGTCCATCCATTGAGCTGGTACGATGGGACATACTCGTACATAAATACATATACCCTACATAAATCACAACTAGCAGTCGTGTAAATAAGGTCAATTTCTGAGTAAATCAGTTAATCCTTGTTTTGGTTTGGTTCTATCGTAATTTTGTATTATTGTACTAGCAAATACCATGTTTGAATTTTGAAAATCGGAAGATTGGTTACGAAGATATAACAACATTTCCGAATAACAGTGTTCTGTTAGATGTAGTGTGTAACTGATACAAATAAAGATTAGCCTTCAACGTACTAACAAATATTCTATTTGTGCTTATCTATATGTGTATATCTATATCTATTTATAAAAAATCGGACGATTGTTTGGAAAGATATTATAAGAGCACACCATTGCACCTCCCAAAAAAGCACCCCAGGGGCCCCGTTTGTTACCAGTTGATGGAGACGATTTGTCTAGGCTCACGAGGTGCTCGCATCATGACACCTCACCGCTCTAGCCTAACACGCAGTCTCCACCGAGAAGTACATTATTATTAAATAGAATTTTTTTAAAGTTAATGTTTCATTCAAAAAAAGTTAATATAAAGTTAATATTCATTTGATTGATTTGAATCATTTGATTTCAAATAACCACACTTTTCAGTAGTGGTCGACTGAGACTGTACAAGAGACTACACATGATTCACATTCATACATATCATCCTCATTCATCCTCTTTAGTAATACAATTACGGTGGTTCTGCAGGCTAAACAGGAAAAGAGCTTAGAGTAATAGAAGCTCAGAGTTCACAGTTAATTCAATTCATAAAATAAAGTTTTGGCTTCAACCGGCAAATCTCCTTTACTACATAAAAAAATCTGATGTAGACATATACCCTACATCTATATCTGATGTAGACATATTTCCTTGTACGCTTATTAAATTATGTATGTACAATTTTTAAAAGTACATAAAATTTTATTTCACTAATAACTTTTATTTTTTTATTGTTATTACTGAATTATCTATTTATTTTTTTTTTTACAATTAGGGGTAAATTAATAAATATATTTAAATTAAAAAAAAAGGAAATGAACTCTGATTCGAACCGATGTGCCTTCCCCTGGTAAGATCCAAATATTTCATTAAAATATATTTGGCTCTAACTATGGAATCAATGAAAATAAGTACAATTTACGAAAAATCGTTGAAAAGCTATCAATGAGGGTTTATTACTACCGTTAAGCAAAAGTCCAAAATCTAAATTCTTTTGATTTTGGTTTTCTTTTGGACACTATTGCTCCAATTGATTACATTCAAAAGGAAACGTGCACAACTAGATGTTACAACAGTCCGAAATCGAAAACCAAAATTCCAACATTCTACGGATAATCGTTTTTGAGTTATGGGAGGCACTTACGTTTAGACGTCAAGCCGAAACTAGTCAAAATGGATATCTCCGTTTAAATAATTTTTCGCGATTATAATACTTCCTTGTACTATGTACAAATATATATATAGCCTATGATACTCCTAGTAATGTAAGGATTCCAAGGCGGGGTCATACATTTAAATCGGTTCGGCCGTTTACCAGCTACGGTGGAACGAAAAAACATACATACAGACTAACACCCTAAATACATTAAATTCATTTTTGAGAAATTTATAAAAAAATGGGAACAAAAACTAAATATTAAATTTAGTAATGCAAAATAAATTAAGATAAGTCTACCTAATCTTTCTCTTTTCCCTACTTACGAGTTTACAAAACCAGTGCCATTATTAACGGTTTTAATTCATGAAAGTTAAGAATTCTTTTTTCACCATAGAATAATTTTTACCATAGCTTTACGCCTTTCAACATAGCAGAAATTAGAATAATTTTCACCATAGCATTTCGCCTTTCACCAAAACAATAAATTATCGTTTCTGCAACGAAATAAAATTATTTTATGATATTTTCAAGGAAGTAATTCTATATATGGATGTCTAGTCCCAAAGCTAATTTGATTTAACTTATTACTATAGAAAACCTAGAAATTACTGAAAAAAACCTTATTTGTTACCGTTTCTTTGTGAATACTACGGTCAGTTCCTTTAACAGCATAAATGAATGATTATTAATACATTATATACACAATACAATTTATGATCCAATTCTACCGCTAGTTTACAATGGGGAAATTATAAATAGACATTTGGCTTAAATGTTCATAGATGGTGAGGTAATAAATTAGTAATCTACGTTTAAATACGGATATAATAAAGTTCAATAACCTATTCCAGTAAATACACCCCCCCTTCACCCTCCTTATTCATACCATTTTGGACAACAATAACACACTTCCCTTTGTTTGTTCAGTATTATCTACGACAACTGTTCTGATGCAATTTCCTTCTTCAACAAAAACTCTATCAACCTCTTTCCCCGATAAATTTTCACCCTTTCTCCTATCCAATTAACATATCATTTATTCTTGTCAAAATGTAAATAATAAATATTGATCGTTTTACCGGTTAATAATAATAACAATAATAATGTAAATATGTATTCCTCCCTAATAAAATCTAAATTATATTTCAGTAATTTGATTTAATAGAGTCTCTCATTATGATATTTTATTTTTTTAAAGGTGAAACAAGAAATAGTATATAAAAGACCAGTTCTTTGCAAAATAAATTAAAAAGTTTTAAATAGTATTTTTTTGTTTTAGAATTCATGAAATTTACAAATAACAATCTGAAGAGCTAAAAATAAGTTTTTATGTTAAAAGAGTTCTCAACGAAGATAATTTCAGTTTTTTTCACTTTTAAAAATGACATACAGAGAGACGTTTCCATTACAACCCCTCAGATAACTATATTCGCACACCTATGTATGCATATGTATACATATCTTATATAGGGTACATAAATATACTAAACATAATTAATTACATACAAGGATGACTAAAAAAAATATTGATCAAAGTCTAAAATTTAGAACCTAAAAAGCAAAAGCAAACAAAAAGAGTCTTATCAATCACACAAAGTATAAGTAATCAAACAAAGAAATAGTGAAACATATCAAAGAACCAACAAACGTAAGTGGTGAAACAAAATGAATTTTGACGATACACAATACACTAGGGTAGCTGATTCATCTCAAATCTCGGAGAACTTACAGAATTATATATGCGGTCGCTTTAGGCGTCTAATCTCCTCATTGTTATCTAGGAGGAAAAACGCGAGCCAGTTAACATGTTTGTTCAGTCTGCTATTTTTTATCTTGTACAGAATCACTGTATTTTCTCTTAAACTGTTGGCAATCTTAGATAATGATGTATTTTAGTGTTTGCCGCAAACCATGGCGCTTGTTATATTTCTGAATAGTTGTTCCGGAATCGCTATACGGCTTCAATGTTAATCTCGCTTGTCGTACCCCATAGTTGGATTCAGTATATCCAAATCGATTTCAAGACCGCTAAGTAAAGCAGATGCTTGTTAGATAATGATAGTTGCAATCGCAATTGAAACTTCTTCCTGAACTTAACGTTAGGCTGTGTCCTTTACCCCCTAAGATGACTCCTCCAATGAAAATTAATTTAAATCTTTTCTTTAGATAATGATAGTTGCAATCGCAATTGAAACTTCTTCCTGAACTTAACGTTAGGCTGTGTCCTTTACCCCCTAAGATGACTCCTCCAATGAAAATTAATTTAAATCTTTCCTTTATCAATAGTATTGAAAAATTTGTCTCTACCCTTCATGGAGAGTGTCTGCCATTCTCTTTTTTAATTAAAGGTAACGAAAGGTCACAGATTACAATTTTCACATTCTGGTAGGAAATTCCATTTCTGAAAATTCCTGAATAAAATTCTCTGTAGTATGTTGGCGTCAAGAAAAGCTTCCAATTATCAAAATTCTACCAGTATGACCACACCAAAAATAAAATGCTATTAAAAAGATTCTATATCCGTTGTACTGAAACTCAGATTTTTTCCATAAGTTTTTCCACTCCATTCCGCTGATATGGGAGTAGTGTGTTTAAATTTTATTCCTTTTTTTATCTGATCAATTATTTTAATAGGGTGTATTATAACCGCTGATCACATTTGTTTAATCTTCTTTGATACTTTCTGATAAAAAAAAATATTTTCCATTTTTATATTTACCTTCCATTCAATCAGAAGATTAGAAATGACAAAAATTACTTCTGGTATAACAGTTTGTAGTATGTTTTATTTGAATAAACTTTTTTTTTACAGAGAATAATTCCAAATATTATGGGAATCTCTCGGGAGATGATTTGTAGCCGAAAATACGAGGGTAAGTCAATTATTATCCGCAATATAGTTATAAAATTTTATTGTAATCAAATAGGAAACTTACAAG
>JAAAKQ030157595.1:8514-30781 GCA_010016005.3 Zanna intricata | reverse complement strand
AATGTATATTTGCTGAAAGATTATTCTGCGTTTTATTATAATTATTGCTTTAATTATCAATTAAGCTACATACACAACAAATCATCTGGCACATAACTAACCAGATATTTGAAAATTATTATTTACCAAATTAGAAGAGTTGGTGTAAATTAATATTCACGTGAATATATTTCCCCCTTAGAAGTACAGAATACAAATGATCAAATGATGTTTGTTAATTATACTTTTGCCATGAAATATTTCCGAGAGCTACTCACGAGTTCCTTATGTCAGGAAAAATGCACCACTCTGTACAAGATGTAACTGCTGACTAACTGTGCATCATATCTTGACAGATTGCATATGTTATGCGGCCTTATGTTGCAAATTTAAATTACCTGAAAATATTAGCCATATCCTATGAAATGACAATTTACAGTGATAGATAGGATTCTCAGATTTCTGCGACATAAATATTTTTAATAAAATTTGAGATTTACATAGTTTTTGTTATCTGTTACGGGGTTTTTTACACCCCTTATGGATTTTTAACTTTTATATTATTTTTTTTATCCATTAAGGGGCCTTTTTAACTCCTTATGGATTTTTAAGATGCTTTATATTTTAGTTACAAATTTTGTTTTATTTTATTTTTAAGATTGTAACTGTGATATTAGTTGTAAGATTTACCTTGTGTTAGTTTTAAGTTTTAGATCATCTTATTTGTGATATTAGTTAAGTTTTAGTCGACCTGTTTAATTTTAATTTAGTTTTAGTTTTTAACATTTTAACTTTCTTTCCCCTGTGATATTAGTTGTAAGTTTTTAGTAAATTAATTTTTTTGCCATTTTTTTTATTTGTTTTTTAATTTTAGTTAAAGCTTTTTTTTTAATCCAGGCGATAATAACAGTTTATTGTTTTTCGCCCAAACAAAAAAAAAATGAAATATATCCTTTTTTAAAAATCTGTGTTATTGAGTAATCAGGTAATGAATTTAATTAGTTTAAAGATCAATAACCTAATTTTTTTAAATAGTAATTTTTAGCGACATTACATTTTCTAAAATATTTTACTTTTTTATCTTTTATAGATCCCAATCTTGGGTGTGTCCTGGTTGTGGTAGAATGTCAGAGCAGCTAAATTTGACTGGTGCTACTAATGTCACTCAAGCTGAATCTGCTTTAATAAAAAATGTCATTTTTAAGGTAAATTGAAGTAATTTATGCCAGTTAAATTATTTATTATAAATTCTGTGTTATCTATTTTCAGTCATAGAAAGGTACGGCTATAAAAAGGCTATGAAAAAGTACTTAAGTGTAACTAAAAACTCCAAAATTTCTTCCAACAATGGAAAAATTCAAATTAAGTGTGAAAGTACATTTTCAGATTTCACTCAAAAGAAACTCAGTTTTTCAGTTTCATAGGAAAATCACTTTTCAGCTTCACTATACGTTGTTTTCCAATTAATTTCCTTGAAATTACAATTAATCATGCATTAAATTTATGCATGTTTAAAAGTAAATTAATCTTCAGAATATATTTAATATTTAGTTAGGATTGCAAAGCAAAACAATTATTACATTTATAGAAAAGGTATTATGCTTTCTATTGCTATGTTGCTATTCTTCTTTTAAGTGTCAAATGTTTTTTAATGCATTGTTAATATGTTTAAATGTTTTGTTAATCCATTATTTAACATTTTAATGTATTTATCATGTCAGTTAGATCTTTAAATTACCACACTTATACCTTGTAAATGGTAAAAGTTTTTTACAATTTGTTGTACAGTTTGATGTAGTAGTACTGATTCTCTCTGTTCTGTTACTTTTTCACTAAACACATAATATGTAACTGTAATTAATGGATAAAATATCTGTTGTGATTTTATTGGAGTAAAAAAACTGAGAAGTCTATTTCTTGATGGTGCTCTTATTTGTTATTTTCCTGACTCCATGAAGTATATTAAACCTTTTGATTAAACTGAGTATTATTTAACAGAGATCTTATTGTTAAATTTTTCTATATAACTAAACTTTTTTCAATAAAACCTTTCCAATTTTTTTACCCATCTGAATGTGTATGCATGTCTGAGATTGTGTGTGTGCATGCACACATACACACACTTAAATGCACACACTCATGCTAGGTTTTAACTATGTTTTTATATAAAACTGAAACAGAGAAAGTAGTTTATTTCATTTGGCATAAATTTTTGTATATGTTCCTTATGGTTAATTTCTTTCATTCTTTCACTAGTAATAAACATTGCATAGCAAAATGTCAGTCTATTGTTTATTTAATAGAGTGATTTTATTTTATGAAGTGTATAGTTTATAATGTCATATTGAGATTTTTTTAGATTTTAAAACTTTAATACAGTAACATTTCTATTTATAAAGGACACATATTTACGAAAAGCAAGGCCATTTCATGCTTAACTACTTTATTAAAAGAATATACTAAGACTAAAAACACATCAGATGTAGATTTAATAAAATGAACAAGAGCAGACACAAATTTTTAGTAAAAAATGAAAATATAAGCCAAAGAATTGTATCAGGTGGTATGAGATAAAAATAAATCGAATTGAAAAAGTTAATAGTATTACAAAATATTTGAGATGTTGCCATAGAAAATAAAATGGCAGAAACTGATTATTTTTTTTTACAGCAAAAGAGAATAACTGAATTCTTCAAGAAATAATAAAATTATAATTACAAAAATAAGGATTGAAGAGCAAAACAATTATTAAATTTATAAAAAAGCTATTTTTCTTTCTATTAAATATGTTACTATTCTTCTTTTCAGCTTCAAATGTTTTTTTAACCTGTTTATATTTTTTTAGACATCTTATTGTAGACTTTTATATTTCATCTAATAATTCACCAGCCATATTTGTATGAAAATAATATTATTATTCATTTATTCTTTTTCCAAGATTAGAATAAGGCTACTCTCCTAACATTTGAATTTAACAAAAGTTATATGATTAAATAACATTCTTGAATTAAATAATTAATATTTTTCTCCATATTCTCACCTTCAGTTAAAATTAGCTTTACTTATTTATTTTTGTTTCTGCTGCAATCCATTTTGTATTTTTATCTTCTTTTAAATCTTCAAATTTAGTCATAAATTCCATATCTTTAATTGGATTTCTGAAACTTCATATAATAGCCACTTCATACAAATATTAGAACAGTAACACTAACATCTGGATTGTTACCATGTAGTCTCTAGGGTAATTAAATAAATAGTTAAAAGGGAATTATTCCATCTTTTCTTCATGGAAAATAATCACTTATTCCTTAATCACACATATATGATCCCATCATTTACTGTTGTCAACTTTTGGAATGAATAAACTTAATTTTGTATTATATTTATCATTTAAGGTGTGCTTAAATTTTGTTTAAAGAAAATGTAAAAAAAGCCACAAAAATATAAATTTTTGTTTCCCTATTTCCCTAGATAACTCAGTAACTGTTCATAGGGAAAAGATTGAGAGAGGAAAAAGTTTTGTTATTAAATTTTACACACAATATCATTGGTTGCAATATCATCTGTTACAAATCAAAAAATATGTTAGTACTGATACAAAAGTAGCAATAACTATCAAAAATCTAACAAAAAAGAAAAGATCTTTGGGTAATTTTCTTCAAATACTTATTATATATAGTAGGACCTTCAGATTTTGCCTCAGCGAACTTTTTAATATAATTTCAACAAAATTGCTCTGACAATTTTTGGACAATAACAGTGATGGACAAAAAAAGATTTTTTTAATGTTTCTCTAAGCGTGATACTATTTCTTGAATTGCTCTTTGAATACATTACAAATCTGTAAATAAAATTTTTCTATCACCCTTAATTTTAAATAAATTACGCTTCAAAAAAAATTAAGAGAAAATATTAAAATTTGTGAAATTTATAATTTTGCATGGCCATACCTGTTTTAGAATGATTTTGCTGATGCTTTTCTTTTATAAATAGCCTCAGGCACATCCCAAATTAAATACATAGGAGTGGAGGAAATGTATTTTCAAAGACATATTACATCCCATAGTATGAAGTAAGAAGTTGATTAACCATACTGTGGTAATTGTCAGATTTTTGTTTGCCGAGAAAGTTTTTGCAAACATCTTTAAATGAAGCCCAAGCCTCATTTTCTACATTATTTAACGTTGAGTTAAATACATTATCTTTGACCAACTCTCTTAAATGAGGACCAACCAATTTACTTCTTTAGTTTTTCCTTCCCATACATTCAGAAATTTCTGCCTGATGGATAAAAATCCAGGACTATCCTTCATTGCTTTTACAAAATTTTTCATTAGTCCTAGCATGATATGGAGAGAGGGTAAAGATATTTTTTTGGTTTCAACTAAGGGCTTATGAATAATATTTTTCCATTTAGAGTTAAGTTATCTCGTTTCTTTGGTAACATAATGTTTATCCCTAGCTCGGTTGCCTCGATCACAAAGAAAACACATATACTTAGTATTGCCTAACTGCATTCCTAACAAAATGGCCATAGCTTTCAAATCACCACATATGTTCCAGCTATGATTTTTATAATTTATTTTTCAAGACTGTCTTTCATCACATTGTATGTCTCTTTTAAATTAATATCATAAGGGATTGGTATCAATGGATATTTGTTACCGTTGTGTAATAGAACCACTTTTTAACTATACTTGGACAAATCTGTGAAAAGGTGCCAATCCTCAGATAAACTTATCTTTTATGAATTTGTCCTAAGTGCAACATAGTTCATCAGTATTTGTGCAATAAATCAAATTATTTTCATCAATAAAGTACTGAGAAAGTTCTTTTTGTCAGCTTTGAAAGCCCAAAATTTTTGTATTTTTTTGAAGTAAATTCCAATCTTGCAGTTTTGTTCCTAACAGTTCAGCTTGATTTTTTATGAAATTAAATCCCTAACCAAGTCATTTTATTCACCTTGTGATATAAGATGTGGCTTATTGGAAGATAATTCAAAATCAAAATCATTGTTGTCTTCAGTACTGTGTGATTCTTCATCGCTGCTTTTGAAACATATGTTCACAGGTGGATCAGGAACTGGAATGATTTATCTGTGATGTTCAGACTTGATTGCAGATTAAAATGAAGGATATTTTACACCATGTTTAGATTTTTTAAAAATTCTAGACACACTTGTTAAACAAAAGTAACAGTCGGTTACACGATTCTTTGGTTCATTCAAAACCATAGATACACCAAATGGCACAGCCTTTTGCCTTCTGTGTACCTTTCAGCCATCTTCTTAAATATACGGAACATACATCTTATCTTGATCACCAATTTTACTCCGAAAGTACAAATGATATCTTTTTTAATTAAAGATGTAATGTTTTTTCTATTTGATTTTAAATAAATTCTCCACATACATAACAAAAGGCACCCACATCATTAATATAATTTTGAGGCATTATGACGCTGCACTGTTAACAAACTTAAGACAGCAATAAGACTGAGCAAAATTAATTCATTTCTAAATCCAGAGCTTAATACAGACAACACAGCTGTGTTTTCAGCTACATGTTTTGACCCGCACAGACATTATTAATCTTGTCCATGAAGGCGCGCTCTTCAGTATTAGATTTGATGTCATAATATGTGACTATGATATGATTTAATTCTTTGTCTTATATTGTTTATTTATAGCTTACAAATTATGTTAAGAAAGTTAAACAATAAAAAATGAGCTAACAAAATACAATATAAGAGCTTAAAATGTTGATTGTATGTTGAAAAATCCTGTAATTAAGATTTTAAAATATTTCAAAAATGGTGGGTGATAGAAAGATTCTAAGTTCATATTCATTTGCAGCATCAAAAAAAAGATTAAAATCATATATCACATGTGAGGAAACATATTATGTTTATCAGTGTAATTTTACATGATAAAACAACATAACAAATTTCAATAAAATTGGTCTGATAGTTTTTGGGTAATAATTTTGCAATCCAGATTTTAAAAAAGAAATTGATTTTTCCAAATTGTGTAGAGCCTGAAATAAAGTCTAGATATTTGAAAATTAAATCGCATATAAAAGAGTACTCAAACTTTCAATTGAATTTTGAAAAAAATAAATTGTTAATTAGGAAAGCTTAGGGAATTTTTCAAACATACTTGTAAAATTTTTGCTTTTAAACAAACAAATTTTATTTTTACTAGTTTTGGTGTGATGTACGTATCTCGTATAACTCAAAAAGATAAGCTGTAGAATGTTGAAATTATGGATTTAGGACTGTTGTAACACCTAGTTATGCACCTTTCCTTTTGATTGCAATCGACTGGACCAAAAGTGTTAAAAAAAAGTCCTAAATCAAATTTTTTTTTTATTTTAAGCTTTTTCTTAATTGCAGTAATAAGCCCTCATTGAAAGCTTTTCAACAATATATCGTAAGTGGTATTTATTTTTTTGAGTAATAGCCAAATAAATGTTTAATTAATGAAATATTTGGATCATACAAGGGTACACATTGGTTCAAATCAGACTTCATCTACTTTTCTTCTTTTTTTTTTTTAATTTAAATATATTGATTTACTAATTAACCTCTGATTGTAAAAAAAATGTTTACGAAAAATAATAATTGATTAAAGAAAATTGATGAAAAAATATCAGAAGTTATTAATGACATAAAATTTTGTGTACTTTTCATTTTAAAAAATTTGTATATGTAATTTAATAGGCATACAAGGAAGACGTGTTATCCACATGAATTTAAAAAAAAAAAAAAAAAAAAAATTTATCATTAATTATATGTAGAGATATAACCGATGAAAGTTTTGACCATCATTGTACAACTTTTAGCCAGTCTGTTATTGATAAATTAATAGACTGATAATTAGTTATAATTTGCATTTTTCAGTATGATATTTGAAACTTTTAGCTTATAAGTCATCGATTTAAAAAAAAAAAAAAAATTTGTTTGTTAAAATGCAATTATATTTGAAAAATTCCCTAGGCTTTCCTAATTAATAAATTAAAATTTTTCAAAATGCATTTGAACGTTTGAGTACTCTTTTATATGTGATTAAATTTTCAAGAATCTAGAAATTTTTTTTGAGGTTCTACGGAATTTGGAAAAATCAAATTTTTTAAAAATTTGGATTGTAAAATTATTGTGCAAAAATTGCCTGACCAATTTTGTTGAAATTTGGCAAGTTTCTTTATCATATCAAAAAGTTCTTTGAGACAAAATCTGAAGGTCCTATTTGTAATATAAGTACTCTAAAAAAAATTCCCAAAAAACTTCTTTTTTTTTACTCTATTTCTATTTTTTTGTTGATAATAACATATTTTTCAGTTTGCAATTGATGATTTTTGTAAAATTTAATAACAAAACTTTTTTCTGCCTCGATCTTTTCTCTAAAATGAACAGTTATCGAGTTATCTAGGAAATAGGAGAAAAAATGGATGTTTTTGAGATTTTTTTTACATTTTGTTTTATAAAAATTTAAGCACACCTTTTTTCAACTGGTGCGTAATGAAGTAATCATTTCTGATGATATTCCACAGGCATTAAAGCAAAAATTAGGAATCATATAGAAAAAGTCTAAATATGTCCATTTTAAAACAGATACCGCCTAGATTAAAGCTTGCATGTACATTTCTATCTATATTTAATTCTATAAATTTATTTCAACTAGAGGACCTTAAACCATAAAAATTTATAGTAGTGGTTTTTTTATTTATAAATATCAATAATTACTCTTTTATTATAAATATCATGTAAAGTAACAATGAAAATGATTATTTGATCTTATAATCTAATTAGCTTCCTTTATTTTATTGCAGGGGGAGGAACCTTCAAGAGAATCTTTAAATGTTGGTGATAAAACAGATGTTGATGAAAATAATGGAGAAAGTAATGAATTAACAACCCCACTTTATGAAGGCGATAGGGAAATGATATGTGATGGACAAGATAACCAGCTAAATGAAGCAGGAATTGTATCATCAAATGATGTTCCTTCTCAGTGTTTTAAAGATACATTTTTTAATTTTTTGATTGGTTTTATAGTTGCAGCTATTGCCTTTCTTATTTACAGGCGAATTTTCCTTTTGTAATTATTTTGTGTGAAAAAAATCATTATTTTCTAACCTGCAATTTGCTTAAAGTTATTATTATTGTTGTTATATAATTTATATTTTTCAAAAATAAAAATATTATCTCTTGTATAGTTTAAAAATAATTAAAAAAGAAAATGAATTGATAAATAACTATTGCTTGAACATTTGTAAATAATCATGATATATTGTATATATTGTAATTATGTAAAATGTTTTGCTGTGAAGAAAATGTGTATACCAAAGATAAATTCAATACCATTCCTACATAATTAAATTATTTGTTTCTCTTTTTTTATTTGTTTATTGTTTTAATTTACTTTATTGTTAAGTTCATTATTTGTTGTTCATTATTATTAATCAGCTATTGTAAATACAAACTTCCAGTTTATCTAAATAAGAAAGCATATTTTAACTCTTTTATCAAGAAGAGATTTATATATACATCAGTTTTTAATTATTTAAACTTTATAATTTTTAAACAATTTTATATTTTAAATTTTGTTTTGATTTATAATTTTTAATTTAAATGAAAGTTTTTAAAATTTGTATAAGCTTTTAAAGTATGATAAAGTAATTTTGAATTTAATTTGAAGGATTTTTAACATAAAATATAAATAAGATATTATATATATTGAGTTTATAATATTATATAACTAAGTAAATATATTTATATATAATGCAGCTGATGATGCGAATTAAGTTCATGAAAGCACTTCTGCTTATGTAATGAAATAAAGTAAGTAATCCTGCTTCAGTTATTATGTACTTGGGTGATCTATTAAATATAAATTAAGTGATATTAGTACAGAGGAATATGGTTCATAGAAGAATTGCTTTTAAAACAATAATTATATAAATATATATATATATATATATATATATATACAGAATGTCTGAAAAGTTCCCGAACTAAATTTCGATAGTTAACACAAGTAGCGCCATCTCTCAAATAACCTATGAACTGTGTAGTATGATGTCTGATGACTGTGTATACAAAGTTTATCACTACAGTCTCAAGTTATACATACATTGTGTTCATTTGACCTTGTGCGAGCTCGTGACATGGAACAAAGAGCGCAATAAAGTTTTGTTTTCGACTTCAAAAATCTTTTGTTGAAACTTATTCTAAGATACAGTAAGCATTTGTGATGAAACCACATCTTGTACTACAATATACACACACACACATGGTTGAAGCAGTTTAAAGATGATAGAGAATCATTGGATGAAGACAAACGAAGAGGGAGGCCATCAACGTCAATATTCATCACGAAAACATTGCAAAAGTATGCACGCAACTAGTCAAACTGTGAATTCTAAATTCTGTTTGGAAGTAATGAAATACCTGATGCTTTGCATTCTTTGATTCCAGCTCTAGTACTGGGATCTAGGCAGTACTCTCTTGCACAACAATGCCTTGTGCAAGAGTACTAATGTGTTAAAGCTGTTGCCATGTACAACAGCTTTAACACATTATTACACCGCAAATAAATCATCATCTTATCCCACCCGCCCTATTCACCCAATTTGGCTCCAGGAGACTATCTTTTGTTCCTAAAACTCAAGTTGAAGATGAAAGGCCAGTGTTTGGATGACATTCCAACTATCCAAAGAGCTTGCATCGAGCAGTTGAAGGCTACTCCACAAAGTGATTTTTCCAGAGTATTTAACATGCTCTACCAGCATTGCAACAAGTATATAATGAGAGAAGGGTTCTATGTAGAAGGCTGATTTTAATAAATTCGTTTATTTTTAAATCTGTATTTATATTTAATTTAGTTTGGGAACTTTTCAGTTACTGAATGTGTGTGTGTATGCGCATGTGCATGTGTGTGTGTGTGTGCGCATGTGCATGTGCATGTGTGTGTGTGTTTAATACTTACACATAATTTATATAATGTAAACAATATCCTGTATATTTTACAGGTATATATCCGTTATAAGATTCTTAATATGGTTCTGATTATTTTCTTAATATATTTTATTAAAGATAAAAGTTGATCAAAAAGTTCCGAAACTGGTTATTCCCTAAAGATTTTCAATTTCGTAACTGGGCTCTGTATTTCACAGAGCAAGAACTGTGAAAATTGTTCAGTTTACCTTAAGTTCCTAATAAAGAAATATAGATTTGTACTTCAGTGTATGACTGTATCTAGATTGGGTAACTAGTGAAATCGATGTGGTGTGTGTATGTATGGGAAAAAAATATATATGTAAAAGATCTATGAAAATTCCACCTATTTATTTATAGAAAAAAAATTAGCAGAATTTTATCTGCAATTTTGCTGAAGTGATCCCAAATTTCCTAGAACTGTATTTAATTTGTTTTGTCTGTTCTCTAAATATTGTAGATGAAACTAACATTTTCCATATACCTCATGTTAAACTTTGGAATTGGATGTCTTTTGTTTAAATTCCTAGAAAATAACTATTGTAGACTGTTTAATTATTCTAAACTATGTTTATTGCATAGTTCAGGATTTACATAGGTTTTTTGTGTAATCTTTTTACAAATTTCATTTTTATCTTTTAACATTAATTTTCCCTAATTTTTCTACATTAGATCAGAGAAAATTGGTGAAATTTTAAAGCCAGCTGCCTTCCTGATGTCATCCTGTTAGAAGAAATCAAATATAGGAATTTGAATTCTATTAAAAATTCTATAACTGATTGGTATTCAAATCCAGAACCTGCTTATATTAATATTTTTAATTTATTTAAAAATAATATATATACATTTTTGAAGACTTTTAAGCAAACACTTTTTTGAAATTAACAAAATAATTTTTTTTCTACTTACACAAATAAAACTGATAGGCATGCACTAAATATAAATTTTAAAAGGTCTTCTGTGTAGTCTCACAAAATTCACAATTGCCAGAAATATACAGCCTATATATATATTATAATAGTAATTATATTTATTTTTATTTTAGTAGGATTAGTTTTTCTAGCGTGATGTTATTGCCATTTGAAGTAAATAAAACAATTATTGTTTGGAAGACTAATATTTGAACTTTTTGATCACATTATGTGTGGAAGTTTTTTTGTTATTAGGATTAGATTTACAAATGAAGTTTAACTTTAATAAATTTTTTTTTCAGTATATTATTGATAGGTTATGTACTTGATTTATTGTACAAGGTTGATTCATATAAAACTTACAATCTCTTTGGGAAAATACCTTATCTTTATATCAAGTGCTGAAAATGTCTTCCATCTTCATTAAGATACATCTAAATACATCATTTTATCTTTTTGGGTTTCAGTGAAGTGTTGTCTAATCAATACCATTGATTTCATCCATAATTTTTTTCAAATCATCAAATGTTGAAGGACATGAGGTGAACACTTTTGTCTTCTGATAACCCTTAAGGAAAAACTCTGGTGAGGATAAATTAGGTAATCTGGCTGGCCAGAAGTTTCTGGATATAATGCGTCTGTCAAAGAAACTTTCAGTCAAAGCCATTGGACTCCTGCGTTGTACAGCACATGGTGCTATCCTTTTGAAATTATCTTCGTGTATTTCAATGGAATAGATTGTTTCAACAGATTCTTTGAAGATGGATACTGCGATGTTCATAGTATTTTTTAAAAAAAAGATTGGACTTACTGTTCTCTCTGCTGTTATTGCACACCAAGCTCCTACTTTTAATATGTACTTGTATAAAGGTTCTTTATGACTGGCACACAGATGTTGTGCAACACTAATTCCTGGTCTGTGATGTAAATTGACTAAAGACAAGAAAAATGAAACCAGGCTTTATCTAAACCTGGTAATGGATAGTATGCCAGCATTTGCAACAATGATTGCCAGGAATCATTTAAAATATTAAATGTTTATTCTTATCAGGTTCCAACAATTCATGAATAGCCATCATTCTCTAAGCCCTTGGCTTAACTTTCTTCTCAGTACTTTGTCACATCTAGTATGAGAATCTGCTGTCCTGAGACAGGTACTTTTATGACAGTGGGTGATCACAGAAGTCTTCAGCATTGACAGTAACCTTCAGTAGTCTACTCGGACAATATTTTGCACTTTGATTTAGAAGATTACCAGTTGTTTTCAACCTACAAACCAAAGGCAGTATTGTGTTCCTGTCTGGCCTACAGCAAATTCCATCTAGTATACTCTTTGTATTACTAAAACTGAATTTGTTATCCAGAATGAATTTTTTATTCATTGTTTCACAATGAAAAGACATTTCTGTAATGTTTATTGCATTGAATGAATCATAATGATGACAATATACTAAAACAATAACAACATGGTTATAAGCAATAAAGAGTTAAAGGCTGATATGTGTACTATCTTGCAGCATATAAATGAAACCTCCATTCTAATGAATTTATAAAGAAAGTCGTGAATATTATATGAATCTCTTTGTATTATTAAATATTAAAATTTTATTAAAGATCTGTTTCAGTCTTGTTGTAGCTATCCTCAATTTTATGGTTGTGCTCCTTGAGTTAATTTATAAGTACCTGCTAAACTGTACAGCATTTTATAATTACTATTATGGTCGTTATTAATAATTTTTGTGTTTTCTGTTGTATTAAATAAGAATGATTAGTCCTTAAATTTATGATATATTATCTTATAAAATTTAAAAAGTAGAAGAAAGAAGTACCATTCTAAGTAAAGAGTAAACATACATTGTAAATAATTTCACATAAGTGCTCATTCAAATAAAACATAATGTTTATGTTTTTAATTTGTTTACAATATTTATTTGAATTGACAAAAAGTTACCTATGTTGGAAATAAAATAACTTTTTCTGTTGATAATTCAAAATATTATTTATTGATTTTATTAAAAAGAATTGTTATCTTGAATTATAGACTGAATATTCATGTTATTGCAGTATCTTCATGGTTCTCTTGTTTTCTTTGTGTAAGTGAAGTTATTAAGCAAAGGTTTCTATTGCATTTTGTTATATTTCTGATATAATATAGCTTATCTCCTCTATAATTTTAACCTTCAGCCTCGCTTATTGTGAAATATATTGTTTCTTAAGGTATTAGCCTGAGAAAAAAACAGCATACACCTGATCCTCAGATCTGACATATGCAAGATTCCTTGAATATTTCCTTGGGCTATTGCAAATCACAGAACTGAGAGATCAAGCACTATCTAACATTTCAAACAAAATAACTGTACCATATTTGGTAGTAAAGAAAAAACCATAATCATGGCAATATCTGATTTCCAAATATTGATTTCTACAATTGCAAACCAGGTATTTCCAAGATTATGCTGTTCAAGTTTAGGTTGAAAGGAATTCTGGATCAGTTCACCAGATTTCTCTGGGGTAATATTCATGGAATGTGATCTAATGTTTCCAAAATACAGGGGCCAGCAATGGAACTATGTCCCAACAGCAAACCAAACCAGAACATTCAATAAATTCAGCAAATATTCACTGTGAATTATTAGTTTATGATGATCTGAAAAAAAAATTCAGCTTGTTAAGTAACTATCTGAGACATGAAAAATTAGCCCTTCTGGGATCACAACCTTATTTAGCAACAATAAACTTGTATATTTTTTGGAAAAAATTGAAACTGTATAATATTAACAATTGGTTGTTGCATAATTTGAAAAATTGCTGGCACTTTCAGATTTAAAAGAATGCTAAAACAAAAACCATCCATTAAAAGTTAAAGTTTGTGTTTTTACTAAATAAATTAGACTTTATAGTATGACATATTTTGTTTATTCATTGTTCTAACAACTGCAAACTGTCTTCAATGATTAGTACTGCCTACCTTTCTTAGCTTCATTTGTTTTATTACTTGTTGACACAGTTAGGAACCCACTCTATTGTTAAAACTTACTGTATTGGTTTTTTTAATTACCTGTTAATCTTTATATAGCGTTAAGCCAACACTCCTCCCTATACCTGACATCATGTCTTATCTGGCCTTTTTATTTATTTGTATTAATGAGTTATACTTATATTTTAATTTTATTTATGTATCTCCTGTTTTTAATAAATTGAGTTTCTTAAAAAGAACATCCTCTTGATTGTTGACTTGTTCATTTATTGTTACTTTTTAACTTTAAAAATAAAAATAATTTTAACATTGTAACATAATATAAAAAAATTGTGATATTGAAAAAAAAAACATTGAGCAAAATATATAGGTGTATAAACATAATAGAAATGGTACCAATAGAAAAACAGATGCATGCAAAGACATTTAGCATCAGAATTAATTAAAAAAGTAACCAACAAAAATGAAATATATGTAAAAAATACATAAAATTATAGAAAACAGAAACTAAAAGAAAGTAATGCACTAATTACGAAAGTAGATAATGGTAATGCGGTAGTCATCATTAAAAAAGAAGATTATATAGAAAAAATAAAAAATTTTATAAACAAAAATCAATGTACAATAGAAAAGAAAGATAAAACTGAAATTAACAGAAAAAATTATAAAAAAATCCAAAAATTTACTTTAATAAAATGATTACAAATATATTGACATGAATCTAAGTATACTAATTATGAGAATATATATTAAAATCTATAAAGAGAATTTACCAATGAAATCTTTAGTAGATTTAATGCATCATTAACTTAGCAAATATATTAAAACATATTGGATCATTGAAAAAACCAATATATATATGAAAAAAATTCAGTTCAAGTAGCAGAAAAATTAAAAAATACAAGAATAACAAAAGACTGCAGAATATCATCATTTAAAAAAAAATATATCCATCTTTACCATTTAAAAGAACGTATAAAAATTTTAGAAAAAAAATTAAATGAGGAAAAGATAAATAATAACTTGAAAATAGAAATTATTAAAACTTTAGAAACAATTCTTCAAGAAAACCAGTTTTTAAAATATATAAAACGAAGAATGAATATGGGCAATCCACTTTCAGCGGTACTAAGTGAGGCATTAATACAGCAAATAGAAGAAATTATAACAGATACCAATGTTTAGAATATATCAGGTACATGAATGACACTATTATTATTTAAAAAAGAAATAATGAAGAAGATGTTATGGAAGAAATGAACAGATTCCATCATAACATTAATATACGATTATTATTTTATATGAACTTATTTTTTTTTTATACCTAACAATAAAAGAAATAAACTAGATTTTTAAATATACAGAAAAGAAAGTTTTACAGATAAGATCATAACATTTAGATACATGATCGGTAGACTACATAAATAACCATTAAAGAAATTAGCGTATAAAGAATTGAACACTACTTTTTCAAATAGCAGAAAATAATGAGTATAAAAAAGAAATAATCTGAAAAATAGAAATAAATGAAAACAACAAATGATAATGAAACTTTTAAGTGTGTAAATTAACATTTACTGTGAAAAAAATTTATCCAATTAAACAATATTTAGTTAATTAGTTAATGTAATAGGTTAAAAATGGCTTTTTTTTTGTTTTCAGTTATATGACTGGTTTGATGCAGCTCTCCAAGATTCCCTATCTAATGCCTTGTTTTACTTCGGTACCTCGTACATCCTATATCCCTAACAATTTGTTTTACATATTCCAAACGTTGCTTGCCTGCACAATTTTTCCCATCTACCTGTCTCTTCTTCTAACTATATTTTTCAAATGGTTCTTTTTCATCAATTTGCGGCAACACCTCTTCATTTGTCACTTTATCCACCCATCTGATTTCTAACATTCTCCTGTAACACCACATTGCCAAAGCTTCTAATCTTTTCTTCTCAGGTACTCCAATCATCCAAGTTTCACTTTCATATAAAGTTACATTCCAAACATATATTATCAGAAATGTTTTCTTGATTTTTAAACTAATTTTTAATGTAAGCAAATTATACTTCTGACTGAAAGCTCATTTCGCCTGTGCTATTCAGCCTGCTTCATCCATTTTTGATAATTCTACTTCCCAAGTAACAAAATTCTTCTACATAATCTTTTCTTTTCCTATTTTTATATTCAGTAGTATATTTCATCTCTTTTGTTTTGCTCTTGTTTATTTTCATGTGTTAGTTGTTGCATAGGATTTCATCCGTGCCATTCAAAGTTTCTCCTAAATCTTTTTTTACTCTCTGCTAGAATTACTATATCGCAGCAAATCAAAGCATTTTTAACTTTTTACCTTGCACTGTTACTCCGGTTCTAAATTGTTCTTTAACTTCATTAACTGCTAGTTCTATGTAAAGATTAAAAACTAACGGGGATAGGGAACCCTTCCTTGTCAGACTCCCTTTTTTATTACCGCGTCTTTTGTATGTTCTTCGATTATTACTGTTGCAGTTTGGTTCCTGTAAATGTTAGTAATTGTTCTTCTACCTCTATACTTGAATCCTAAATTTTTTAAAATGCTGAACATTTTATTCCACTCTATGTTATCAGATGCCTTTTCTAAATTTATAAATGCCATGTATGTCGCTTTGTTTTTCTTTAATCTTCCTTCTACTATTAATCTGAGTGCTAAAATTCCTTCTCTTGTAACTATATTTTTTCTGAAACCAAATTGGTCTTCTCCTAACAGTTCTTCCACTTTCCTCTCAATTCTTCTGTATAGAATTCTCGTTAAGATTTTTGACGCATGAGTAGTTAAGCTAATTGTTCTGTATTCTTCACATTTATCTGCTCCTGTTTTCTCTGGAATCATAACAATAACACTCTTTTTGAAGTCTGACGGAACTTCCCCTTTTTCATAAATATTACACAGTAGTTTGTATAATCTATCTATCGCTATCTAACGCTTGTTCACCTGCACTGTGCACTAATTCTGCTGGTATCCCATCTATCCCAAGAGCCTTTCTGCCATTCAGATGTTTTACTGCTCTATTAAATTCAGATCTCAGGATTGCATCTCCCTTTCATCCTCTTTGACTTCCTCTTCTTTGTCGATAACACTAGTTTTTAATTAATTTCCTCCATATAACTCTTCAATATATTACACCCACCTATCAACTTTTTCTTTTGAATTATAAATCAGTATACCATCTTTATTTAACACATTATTAGATTTTAATTTATGAATCACAAAATTGTCCTTTACTTTCCTGTATGCCCTGTCTATTTTCCAATGATCATTTCTCCTTCCACTTCTGAACACTTTTCTTTAATCCACTCTTCTTTCGTTAATTTGCACTTCCTGTTTATGGTATTTCTTAACTGTTGATAGTTCCGTTTACATTCTTCACCACTAGCATTCTTATACTTTCTACATTCATCCATCAGCTGAAATATATCCTCTGATATACAAGGTTTTCTACCAATTCTCTTTGTTCCACCTAAGTTTGCTTCTGCTGATTTAAGAATTTCCTTTTTAACATTCTCCCATTCTTTTTCTGTTTTCTACCATATCATTTTTACTCAAATATCTTGCAATGTCCTCCTCAAAATTCTTTTTTACCTCCTCTTTCTCAAGCTTCTCTAAATTCCAATGATACATCTGACACCTTTTCTTCAGGTTTTTAAACCCCAATCTATATTTCATTATCACTGTCTTATAGTTGCTATCAATGTCTACTCTAGGATATGCTTTGCAATCGAGAAATTGATTTCTAAATTTTTATTTAACCATGATATATTCTATCTGATACTTTGCAATATCACCATGTTTCTTCCATGTCTATATTCTTCTAATATGAATTTTAAAATGGGTGTTTGCAAATTACTAAATTGTACTTCGTGCAAAACTCAATAAGTCGGTCGCCTCTTTCATTCCTTTTGCCTAGCCTGTATTGACCCACATTATTTCCTTCCTTGCCTTTTCCAATGCTTGCATTCCAATCTTCAACTATTATTTAATTTTTATCCCGTTTATGTGTTTAATTGCTTCGTCAATTTCTTCATATACACACTCACCTCATCATCATCATGGGTGTTTGTAGGCATATAGATGTTAACAATCGTTAGGTTTTAAGAATAATAAAATTATTTTTAATGACAATTTATGATTTTCTAAAATATTTGTTATTTTAAAATACATATATAATAATACAAGACTTTCTTTATGTTAACATAATATGAAAAATATTTTGTGTAGCATATAAATATTTTGTATGTCATTTGATGGAATATAATTTCGAAGTTATGTAAATTACAGTTTTAACTTCTGAGCAAGGATAAATCTTTATTTAGTTATTTATTTTTTTATATTATTTTACAGTTTACATTGTTTAATTTGAGTTATGTGCGTGCCTCTTCCAGAGTGTCTGACGGTTAAAGAAAACTGTGTGGTTACCTATACAAAAAAAGAAGGCTGGAAATGAAGCCGAAAAGTAAAAACAAGCTGGTGCATTAAAAAATTATTTTCAGAGTTGCATCAAAACAAATGACGACTCTGAGAATCCAACATCAAGTCTGGTTATAAAAGAAAGTACGGAATTGTCAGAGGATGTTGATGACAAACAAATGGACAAAGTTTCTAAATCAATTGGAATTGATGACACTCTGGCAATATCATCACCAGATAAAAGCATTAAAAAAATTGACACCGACGGAAAGCATTCTACAAACTTTGATTGCTGATCCAGCATTTTGGCCAAGAATTTTAGAGATGCTGAAAGAAGTTTCTAGTAAGACAAGGTACACCTAAACCATTGCATAATTACAAATTTCTTTCCAATGACACTGGTCAACATTTTAGCATAAATTTTAAGTAATGGAGAGCAAGATTTACTACCTTCTGTTCTCTTTCAAAGGAGTGTTTTAAAGTTGGAAACGCCCCGGTAAAACTTTAAAAGAATATGAAATTTCCAAAAATTGGGCATATTCAGCCCCAAAATCATGACTAGAAATGAACCAAAGGTTAAAGTGTTGTAAAACTATAGATATGGCTGCTCAAAGGATTATTAATGCCAAAACAAATCATTGGAACAAGGTGCTTCTAAGAATCAAAGCAATTGCTAAAATGCTTGGTAAAAGAGTTTAGTTTTTCAAAGTTCAAGCGACAACAAGTTGTTTGAGTATAATAAGGTAATTTTTTAATAGTTGAGTTGCTGTCTGAATTTAATCCCATTATGGAAAAGAACGTTTTGTAGAGTGCTCAAAAAAGAGACTAAAGCTCATTTTCTTGGGAGAAATATACAGAATGAGATAATAAATCTGTTGTATCAAAGTGTAAAATCTCTTATTATTGATGAAATAAAAAAATCAAAATATTTTATCGCAGATAACGAAGTAATTGTTTCAATATTTCAAACTGAATATTAATATTTTTTTGATAAGGAAATATTTTTTTTTCTTAGAGATTTTTTGAAATTTTTAACATTTGCTTCAGCTTTTGTTTTTAATATAGGGGATCTCCCAGATAAATATTAATGGGATATCCATCTAATGTGAATATAGATATCGCATTTTATTTGTGGTTAAAAAATCCAATTCGATGCAGTTTAATAATTGTTATCCATTTTGTAATTATTGCTAACTGCTGGGGCAAAGTAATAGTATCTTATCTCTCATCTTGAAAGGCAAGATTTAGAAGTTCAAATCCCACTCAGATTTGGCAATTTTCATGTACTACCAAATTCACATAACATCATAAAGTGATTGCAATTGGACATAAGTTGTTTTTGCATAGAGAGAATGCTGAAAATCTTAAAAAAATAATTAATAAATTATAAGATGTGGTAAAAAGCATAAAAAAACTGTTAAAAAGAATAATCTCTCACCCTAAAAAAAGACAAATCTCCGGTCTGAGATCTGAAAATTGTCTTAATTTTTTTTATAAACAGAAAAAGATTTCAAAAAAAATTTTTACCAAGGTTAGGAAATCCAGTTCAAAACTTCAGAAACTGTTTTGGATATGATTTGTGATAAATTGTACCTATAATAATATTTGTTTCTTTATAGTTGCTGACAGAGAAAACTATTAAAAACAGTTTTTGAATAAGAGGTGGATACTACTTAATTAGGTTTTTGAAATGTCCTGTTAATTAACCTACATTAAAAATCCTGTTAATTAACCTCTGATTGCAAAGTCTACATTAAAATTAAATTAGAGACTCTTTTTGGATATTTTAATGATAAAGATTTCAGTAGCTACTGAAAATGCCAACAGAATGAAGTGAAACTGAAGTAGCATCTTAACTTATAAGAGCGATGGGAATGTATTAAATGTAGCTTAGTTTAGTGATGGATGTAGTGATTTTTCAATCTTAGCCCAAACTTTCAGAGATCCTTAAGTTATAGTCAGACATAAATGTTGATAAAATTTATAAAGATGACAAAAATTGTTTTTAAATAAGACTGCAAAAGAAGAGCCTGTCTGATATTTCAGTACTATATTTATTTATTTTCTTTGGTGTAGTTTCATATAATCATGTTTAAACAAATATGCAGATGTTTGAAAACATTTATTGCAGTAGTTAGAGTTTTATTAGAAGAGGTATGTAATGAGATGAATACATAAAATCTGCACCTTATGAATAAGGGAGTAAATAGTCACATATTTGCCAGATCAGTTCAGACTATTCATTTTTACACTGCATTTGTATATAACATGTGCAAAGTAAAAAAAAAAACAAAAAAGTAACATAAGGAGTACAGTTACATCACATTCTGACAAGAGCAAATAATATTATTCATGGATTAAGGTTTGTAGCCTTATTTTTTCAGTTAATTTGCTTGTAACTTGCTATGGTGTGATTGTAGGTGCATAAACATTTTTAAAGAATTTACATAGAAAAAATGTTATGAATGTACTCAAAATTTGCTATGTGATATCACTACAACTAGGTGATATCACCACACAAGGTATTAATTAAGTAATAAAATTAGCTTGCGTCCCTTCTTGATCAATTCACAAAAAACAAATGATCTGAAAATTTCTCTGCATGCATAAATGTACTTCTAGTACTGTGATGTGACTTGATTACCAGTATAATGTCTTTTTTTTTTTCTTCTTTTTTTTAAAATAAAAAAGTGCATGCCATCTCCTATCTACCATGAATGACTTATGTTTAATTATATTTAAATTGTATTTTATAAACCAATGTAATGTATAACAATTTTTTTTTTATAGAAATTAAAGATTTTTACTCATACTTGTATAACCTTTAATAACCACATAACTAAAAATTTATAAACAAGAACTCATTGATTAATGGCACTGCAAACTAGCTAGATGTACAAACAGAGTGACTGTGTCATTCAAAGTTGCATCTCAGTTATCCAAAATATGAAAACTAATTAGCTAAATATTATTTTACTGAAATTAATATTTTTAAGATTCATATTATTCATCTGTACTGTTAAATTATATTTTTAATTCTCATTTAACTAAGTTATTGTATGTTAAACATAAAAAAACAGGTATTTTACCCCAATTTGTTGGTTTTCACCCCATAATTCTCTAAAACTACTGCAGGAACAGTTCTGAAACCTATTTTATTAGATTTCTCAGGTCAAAAACCATAAGATTTCACTAATTCTGTCCCTTAATTAATGCCCTAAAAATTTCAATATGACCTTATTTCGGGTTGCTGAAATTCTAGCGAAATCTTTCGCTAACTTCTGGGAGAACTTCAGGATACACTTTGTATATATATTTATTTACATATACATCTTTTAAATTATACTGAAAATCCACTGCAACTGCCACATTTATCTGTAATACATCTAAACATCTTGCATAATAAAAATATAAAATAAATTTTTCATATATGCTATAATGCCACACACACTCTTTATGAACTGATTACTGTAAGTTCTTGCATTAAAATAGTGAATATCTCTTAATACAACTTATACACACTCATAGACAGATTATTACATAAAATGCAGAATAAAATCACCTAATGACAAGATATAACACCAATATAATTCATTTAAAACTAACAAGTTTGAGAATATAAGGTTATATACCTTTAAAACATATAACACAATTAATCTTGCACATTATTCAAAAAACAAATACTGACATACACAGCAATCTAGAAGTATAAAAATTAAATTTTATTGACTCTACTCAAGACAGATGGGAAATGCTTTCACCTACAAATACTAAAGTATAATCAACCGTTGCTGATCACTCATAGAACAGGACACCTTTGTAAAAAGAGTATTAATGAAAATATTCACACTACATATATATATATTACATAAAAGCAATATCTCAGAATACTAATAACACTATATATATATAGTGTGAATATTTTATAGTATATATACTATACTATAAAAATATATAATATATATA
>JAAAKQ030157594.1:36924-48432 GCA_010016005.3 Zanna intricata | reverse complement strand
CATTCAGGGTCAAGAATATTAGATTATAAATTTTTATTATAATACTGGAATTGGAAGTAAAAGGAAGATTGTCAGTGAAGATAAGGTATGTAGATGTGTATGTTTCATGAGTGAGGGGAGATGAATATGAATAATCTAATTTGTGGTAAATGTGTTATGCATAGATAATGAATAAACTGTGATAAATTTACCTTGATGATATTACTTTAATTGATTATTTGTAGTTTTATTTATGTGATTAATGAGTGAAACCGACATTGCGTATAATATTGCACGTATTCATCTTATTTGACTGCTTAATTTATTATTCCCGTAATTTATAAAACGTAGCGAAAATTTCAAAAATAAGATGATTTAAAAGATTTTATGAATGAGTAACGTCATTAAAATATTGTTTTAATAATTTATAAAAATGTAAGACAAATAATTGTATTTGAAAGAGGAAAGTAAGCGTATAAAATAGGGCTCGAGTAAAGAGGCAGAAGAAAAACCTGTGAGCAGGATGATGAGTTTGAGGTTACCCGAGAAGGGCAGAGCAGTACCTAGCATAAATATATACGAGAAAAGACTGCAGACAGAAAGAGATATACGAGGAGGAGGGTATACGAAGTGATGAGGAGACGAAAAAAAAGAAAAATAAGAAACAAGAAGAGTTATAGAAAAAAGTGTAAGTGTAAGAAAGAGAGAAAGAGTATATGAGCGTTGCTGAAATGGAAAGGTGGGAAGAGGGTTTTGTTTGCTTTCTACTACTTCCAGTAATAATGAATTTCTCGTCATCCACTCATTAGGGAACCATCAGTACGTGTGGTAGTACTTGCTTTGCCTTTATCCGCACGCTCTCTACATTCCTTACCATACCTTACCCGACCAGTATCAATCTATCCATCTCTTTTCCGTCTGTTCACTCATTTTATTCATTTTCTTTACAATTTCTGCGTTCAGATGCATGCAAAAATGATTAAAGTAGCAAAGAAAATGGACTTCATTATTTTTCTGCAATGAGATGTCTTCCTTTTATTTTACATTTAAAATATATCTTTCTTTCTCTATTTCATTTCCAAAACTTAATTTGTTATTTATAAATATTCTTGTACACATATAATAATGTTCATTGTTAATACAAGTTTTCAGGTTTTACTTTTTGCTGGATCTTTTACGAAATTCTTAAACTTTGAATATATTTATTTTTTCTATTGAAATATTTTACTTCGAGTTTCAATTTAAATATTTGAAAATCACTTGTTATTATATTCATTCAAATCACTCTGCTATTATTTCATCAAAAACTTTGTTCGATATAAAATAAATACGAGAGTGAAATTTTTTCTCAGTAAATTGTCTTACAAATTATTTTTCAGCGTATTTCGAAAAAAAACACCGTTATCCTTAATCTAGTATTCAAATCCGTATAAAAGGCTTTACTAGATTTGAACCTTAGAAGTCTTAATATTTCCTAATCGTGCTGATTTGTGATGACGAGTTTAACAACTAAATGAATCCGGTGGGTAACTGGCTGCACCTGCATCCGGTTATCTAATTAAAAGACTAATTTAAAAAAAATCACAAATGAAATACGGTCCACTCTTGGTGGTGTTTGTTGGGTAACACAAAGAACTTCGTATAAACGACGGGTAACTAGTATTTTTAAAATGGAGACTAATTATTTGAAACGTCGCATTTTTCAGATAACTCAAAGTTTTGGGTCCTGTACTGATCAAACTGTAAATCTAAAGAAAATACAATATACTGATAGTCTTTCAAACTGAACAACTTTAATTTTTATTTATCATAATTATTCTCATAATAAAAGTTTATTGAAAATGTGAAGGGGGGTTTTGAAAAGCTCTTTGGCTATTCAAAAAGTTAACCTTTATTTTTCTATCATCATTTCGGTTTTACAAACTGCTTTGGATTAAGCGGCGTGCGGGAGCTTTGTTTGGAGATATAAACGTTAGAAAATAAATTTATGTTAAGATATATTTACAGTATAATTATAGTTGAAACTAGTTTATCTAATTTATATTTTTACCCACACACACACACACGCGCGCGCGCGCGCACACACACACACACACACACACACACTCACATACACGCACACACACCCGTATATATATATACTATACACGTAGACTAATACTAAAAAAAAAACAACATGGAGAATTGTATATGAAAATATCATCAGTTTTGTTTTAATTCAAATAATTTATTAATTTTACTACGGAGGGAGCTTGCACACAGAGGTATCTTATACCTATGTATATTCTTACGCTATTTAATAACTGCTTTGAAATAGAATTAGACAAAATTTATTACGATGTGATAAAATATTGATTGATATCATATCACATGCAAACAATTTTAGACAAACCATGCCAAAAACGTTCCTTAACAGGATGTGACTTTAACTCCGCAATTGAAATATATATATATATTTTTTTTTTTTGGACTATAATAATAAACTACCAATTAAAAATCAAGTAGGCGTAAGATTATTTTTATTTAGTAGTTATATTTAGAAATGGGTTTGTAAATAATTTATCTAAAACCCACATAAAGACGGTACTCTTTCTGACGGAATCAACTTTCCTGCAATCATGTTAGTCAACGATAAAGATTTATTCATGAAAATAAAAACGAATCATAATGAATTTTTTTTTTAATCTTTAGTTTGAATTAGATAAATTTTTTCATAACAACCAATCAAATTTTATAGATATTTAGTATCAGAAGCTGTAAAAAATTACCAAAAACCGCATCATAAAATAAATAAATATGTATTATAGTGATATTTACTTTTAAATAAAAATTATAACATATAATAAAAAAACTGTAAATTGGGTCAACAAATTATACATCAAGAACAACAACACAAATAATTCACGGAAGTGATAATTTATATCGAATTTAAATGAATAATAAAAATAATTGTATATCTTGAAAGTAAATAAAATAATGTTAAATATTTTTGATTCTGTAATTTAAGAAAATGATAAAATGGTTTCTAATGATATAAGATCACGTTTTATAAACTTATATTATTACTACATCTGCCCTGAATTATTAATCAATTAATTCATTGTTATCAAATCGTACGTAATGATGTTGATCGGATATGGTCTTTTTAAGTACGATCTATGGTTTTTATTAACTTTTTATCTATGGTTTTTAGGACTAATGAAATCTCTTTTAACCTTTTAATTTAAAACATTAAAAATATATGTATGTACCAGATATCAGAAAACCACCCACATTCCAGATCCCCGGGAAAAATTGGAATAAAATTTTATCAGAATTCACCAACACAAGATCCGAATCGGTCATCAATTAAACTTGACTTTGTTGCAGTGTAATTAATCACAGATTCTTTTATTTATTAAGTTAAACATGAATTACATGTAACTGAATTTAATAGAAGTCTGATTAAAAAAGGCAAAATGTTATTTTTTATAAATATTCCAAAGAAAAGTGATAAATAATGTATCAATATTACACAGCAAACACCTATATCGAAATAATCTGACTAAAATATAGAGAATCACAGATATTGTTTTAATAACACAATTATTTTTCAATATTGTTTTATTTCTCAATAATTGATCTTTACATACTAATCAATGCAGGACTAAATGAATTACACTGATTCGTTTGAAAATAATATTATTTTCTTACTCTTTGTAAAAAATAACCTCATTCATTAGTATATATAAGTTTTTATTTTTAATTATATTTAAAAGTGATAGGTATAAAGAGTAAGTACAATTTTTAAGTTTTTATATTCGATGTAACATTACATTTGAAAAAAAAAGAAGGAAATATATTCATAAATTCTCCAATGTTGTTAAAATCTTAGAACCGTGGTGAATTTTAAAGTAGATGACCTCTAACGAAAACTTGATACAGTGTATAACAATCATATTTTTGCATAATATATTCTAATTTAAAAGCCTTATTTAGGCTCTTTATATAATGTAAAACATCGAATTTAGACTTTTTTATGTAATAACGGACTGATCGCAACAGAATCATTTTTGTATATATTTATGTAAATTGTAGCTAAAACTTGATTATTATTCTCTGAACTATACTTTGCGCAATGGCTCTACAAATACTTAGGTTCTAAATAATTAGGTTCTTGGTGGTACTTGAATACTTAATTGCTTTTGTTAAATTGTTCTAAGTAATATTTCTGTACCGTTTTATTCCTCACTTTAAAAGTAAGACATATGAAGCCATAGTTCAGAATATCTATATCTATATGACAACCATATATTTCATAATAGCTGAAAATTTATTTTTCAAACCCTAGTTTAATTTTACATTTATTAAAGTCTTAAGATTTATAGGGTATCGAACATAAAATCACATTTTTATTATAGAATTGTTTTAATATTATCATATCTTAACAATGACAAAACGATGAATTGATAAATGATTCAGGTTGTATGTAATGAAAATATAATTATATAAAATGTCATCTAAAACTGTAGTGATGTATTTTATTTTTACTCACGACATAACGGTAGATTCGTTTGGGGTAAGAGGTTCTGTATGGTGTATGTATATGTAAGTGTGTGTGTGTGTGTGTGTGTGTGTGTGTGTGTGTGTGTGTTTTACCATTTCCGCAAAAATTACTGGACGGATTTTGATGCTGTTTTTTCATTACATAGATATCACTTCAGAGCAGGTTCATAGATATGTTTTACGGTTATAGGCACCAGTGGGTGGCGCTAAACGGAGACTGTATACAAGTTTTTGGTAAGACGTTTCAAATGTTTGTTTGGGGTAAGAGGTTTCATGTGTGTGTGTGTGTGTGTGTTTATCACTTGACCTTTTCCTCAAAAAAACTACTGGGCCGATTTTGAGGGCGTTTTTTAACATATCACAATTGATGCATTATATAGATATCACCTCATGGCATCATTACAAAGGTATCATCCCGGAGTAGGGTCTTAGATTAGTTTTACGGTTATAAGCTGTCAGGAGATGCTGGAGTGGATATGTTTCTTCAAAACGGCTTTTGATAGTTTATAACTAATATTAGAGTCTTTCTAATTAATTTTTTAACATCTAATTATCCTCTTTAATTACGTAATTTAATTTCTTCGTGGGTTTTTAATAGTTTTACTTTTATTTACTTGTATCATTCAGTCGCTGATTAAAAGATTAATTTTTTAAAACAGTAATTAAACCGGTCAACCGGTCAAAATAATTATATTACTACAAAGACGGTTGTGTTAAATGTAATGGTAATTTTATGTTCCCGTACCAACATGTTTTTACCAAGATTGCATTACAACTTGCTATTAAATTTGAAATTGTTTATAATATTTCAGATGAAAAAAGCGTTTAGCGATAGTTAAAAACTAAAAATCCGTATGTAAACGTTTGTAGTGTTTTTGTTTAAGAACGAAGTCTTAAAATTTCTGATAAAAGAAGAAGATAATAAAATGTCAATTATTAGTTATTAAAATTTTATTAATAATTTACTTAATCTATGCTTTATTATTAAAATTATTGTTTAGCAAGAGTTTTTTTTTTTTAGTTTTATAAATTTAAAAAAATAATTTTATCTCGCTAAGAACAGGATTTACCTACTTTTTAGGTGTAGTTTTAAGTTTTTACTTTGTACGTGTTAAAAACTGTATATACATGATTTAAGTATGATTCTACAATAATTTTTTAATGTGACTTAATCAAAAATACATGTATTTTCTCAATATTCTTCGCATGTTTATCATGATGATTTTAACTCAATGACGGCGTAAGAATTTTATTTTTTCTTACGCTTCTTATCATAAATTTGTTCTCTATTTTGTCTTTCAAAAACATTGGTAAATATTAAAAAAAAATATGTGTATTGTTTTATTTTATTTAATGACTCAAATTATTTATTTGTTTTCTTGAATTTATGTGTTTTCTGGCATCTTAGATAGAAAGGAAATAATCAATTTTATTTTTGTTATGGATTACTTAATGAAATTTCTAAGTAAAAATTATGAACATCTACAATTGTATAGACTTTCGTAAAATTTTGCGCTGTCAACACTGAATACTTCTGCTACTTGTTGCCTATTACAACAATTACAACTGTTAACACAATTAAAAACTTCAAGTAAATTAAGTTTTGTTCCCTCAACACAGTTAAAAACTTTTTAAATGTTATCTCAGAGTTATTACAAAGAGTTGGATTTGACAGTCTTAATTATTTACTTCATGTAAAATGAGCTAAGAATAATTGGTGCAGCGTTTTTTATATTTAATTTTATATTTTAATTAATTTTATACTTTAAAATTAATGGTATGTTAATATAATTAATTGTAATTCTACTTATTAAAAATACATATCAGGAAAAGTTTATAATCTTCATTAGAGTGTAACTATTAAATAACATTTTGTTTTTTTAAATTCTTCATAAAAAAAAGCAGTAAAAAATATTATGACTTCCAAAACACATGTATAAAAAAAATTTAAATTCATAATAAAAATAACCTTTAGGTTTATAAAATAACAATGCAGTAAGCATTTGGGACCTCAGTTCACAAAGAAAAAACTATGCTTTAAAAATTTATTTATTCTAGAAAAAAATTCAAGAGAGAGATGCTTAAATATACTATCGCTGTGATAAAATATTACATAGAATCAATGTTTTAGAGTTGCACTCTAAATTACTTTTACTAAAATAGAAATTTAACTCAGATAAATTCCCGTTTCCTGTTGTGATAACAATTCGGGTTACCATTTATATCTCCTTTTCAAATGAACCAAAAACTTTTCTTTTATTATAAAAACTAGAATTCTTCAACTTCAGTAATAAAATAATGAATCAATTTAAATCAATCTAAGATTTTCTTTCAATTTTTTATTTATTTTTTATGAACTTTAGAAAAAGATATTTATTAATCTTAACACGAAGTTTTTGATATGCTGATATTCAAAAAAGTATTTTTTTTTCACAAAATAACCTTTACGAGGAATTAAAGTTGTTTCCGTTTAGTTTATTTTATTTCTTTTATGCTATTTATGAAAAAAATGTGATGAAAAATAAATCTGATTCTTAAGAACGAAAAACCATCCCATATAATATATTAATAGCACCGTCCAACATTATAATTTTGTGGATATCGTCATAGTTAGGAGTAAATAAAGAAAGCGTTGTTCTTCTTACATTTAACAGTCATCGTATTTACATTTTAAAAAAAGATAAGATAAACAAGAAAGGATATAATTTAATTTCTTAGAGAATATAAGTTTTCCTTTAAAAGGTTCAACCTAAATTGAAAGAAATGGAACTGATATGATAAAAGATACGTAAAACTTTTATCATAGTCTACGATATTCAATGATATGATATAAGACGTTACTATAACCGAGATCTAAATAATTTTCATATCGTTATACATTAGTCAACAATTTATAGTACTAGTTCAGTGCAAGCAACTTTAGCAAACAGCATTAGTAATATAAAATTTATGAAAACCTTGATTCCTCTTGGTTAAGCTAATGTAGTAATTGTAGCTGGATTATTATATAAATAAATAAATTTATTGTTTAAATATTTTTATAAATGATATACTTTAACCTGAAATATACATACAAAATAAATTGGTTTTTACAGTTATTGTGAATACATTCTAGTTTTAAAACGTTATTTTTATTTTTTATGTAAAATTTAAAGGTTTATTGATTATTTTAATTTTTTTTTTTAAACTTCCTTCCTAACGTATAATATTTACCTTGGTCGGAATGTTATACAATCTAAATATAAAAGCTGTTGATAATAAATAATAAGAAATCAGATTTTGAAAATTTAGCGTTGAATTATTAGGAATTAACAATGTAGAAGTAAAATAGATTATCTAATAATAAAAGTGAAACTACCTTAATGACATATATAATTCTCTCTTTACTTAATGTAAACCATCAAAGCTGGTATTTATTATTTCTTTCAGTTCATATCGATGAAAACATGCTCCAAAATAAGTTTTTTATTTTGAATTGAAAAATTCTCCATTAGCATGTATTTAAATGAAATTTGAATATTTTTTTCCAATTTGATAAGTTAAAACAATTATCTTGATATTTTTTTTTGTGTAAATAAAAAAAACTCCTCCAAAATTTATATATTTAAATAATTATTTATGTAAAAAGTATGTAATTATTTACAGATTTATTAAAAGTAATAATTTTTGGTTTCATTTAGTTATATAAACGTGTGTGCTTTTTTTTAAATGAAAGATAAAACTAACTTTTGTAACCTGCAGTTCCAATTTTTGCTATGCTTAATTAGTAAAAATTATTTATGGGTTAAATATGGGTACATGTACGTTCGTACGTATCTCGCGTAAATCGAAAACTATTAACGTAGGATGATGAAATTTTGGATTTAGGACTGTTCTAACATCTAATTGCGCTCCTCCTCTTTCGATTGCAATCGACTGAATCGAAGTGTCCAAAAAAGCCCATCTTAAATGCAGTGAAAATAATGGTATAAAATGCAGTAATAACGTTTTTCTTAACTGCAGTAATAAGCCTTCATTGAGAGCTTTTTGATAAGTTGTACTTATTTTTATTGGTTCTAGAGTTATAGCCAAATAAAATTTTAATTAATGAAATGTATGCTCAAGGGGAAGACTAATGAAGTATTTGGATCAAGGAGAAGGCACATCGGTTGAATCAGACTTTATCTCCATTTATTTATACATTTTTTTTTTATGTAAATCTATTGATTTATTAATAGTAGTTATTAATCTCTGACTACAAACAAATTTTCACAATAAATAATAATTCAAAAAAAAGAAAAAATATCAGAAGATAATGAAATAAAATTTTATGTAGTTTTCATTTTTTTTTTTAAATGTGTATATGTAATTTAATAGGCGTACAAGAACTCTTGTGGTGTTCATATCAGATTTTTTTAAGAAGTAGCAAAAACTAAAAAATATTATTGTTTTCACGGGAACTGCAATTGTACTAGAGTGAGAATTGTAATAAGCAACCTAATCCGTCATAAACTACTAACAGGAACTTCATTATGGGCGTTATCAGATTTAACATATGCATGTTACTGATATTTTTAAAAAATGCGGGATAAGGGTTTTTTTAAATTTATACTAATAACAATAATGTTGAATAATAATGGTTATTGTTGCTGAAAAATACGCAAAATTTTCTAAAATACAAGAAATAATATTCTACATTAAACGAAATTATTTTCTTCTTTACGTTCTTCATTTCTTGCCATATTCTTATTACCAATTCGTACATTATTTGTTTTTTACTAGTGTTTAATATATAAATTTAATGCCGTATTAATAATTAAAAATTAAAAACGACAGAAGCAAAGTAATATGTTCATATAGTAACATATTCTGGAAAGCAGTTTCGAGTTGATATGTAATAAATTTCTTATGGACTAGAACAGATTATTTTAATGTTAAATAAAACTAAAATAACATTTAATTAAAACTGAAGCTTTGTTGCTGTAATAAACTTAAACATAAAAGAAACATAACTTGTTTCTTTGCTTCTAAATATTTAACAACAAAGATAATTCTTTGATCGTTACTTATGTTATTATGATTTATTTTAAACTTAATCGTTTTCATTTTCATAATACGTATAAAATAACCATAATTATATATAAAAAAACTTTAAAAACTGAAGTATAGAATAAAATTTACATATTTTTTTCACGTTTATCTGAAGAACGTATTAAATGTAACTTTAGATTTAAGTTTATATCTTCTCTTATTTATTCTACGAGTAAATTTTCAGTCGTTGATGTTTAGGAACATGAAAGGTTAGTGTAGAATTGATATAGCATGTTCGCAGCTTATGCTACATTTATAACTCTTAACCAAAATTTTTTTGTTCTTTGAATATTTACCCATATTGCTTCAAAATCCAATAAATTATTTGCAATTTTAGTAAATTAAAAAATAGAATATTTTATCACTATTTTTTTAAAATTTTATTTATGGCTATCTAGGATCTGTGAAATTTAGGCTCATATTGTTATATGAGTCTAAGATAGGCTCATGAAACAATTTTTATAGTTAGGTATAAAGTATTATGTTTATGAAGTCGGGTTTCAATAATTCTAATCATTTATAAAGAAGACAGATTGATGTGATTCATGATTTAAATTATTTTGCGGATAATCCTGCTTTGTTTAAAAAAAATAATACTACATTTTTTTATAATAAAGTTCCTATTGGAAGTTAAAAAATAAGCTACAGTTAATTTTATTATATATCCATATAATTAATTTGTGTTACGGTATTTGATTAATACAATGATTATGCATATTTAGTGGTCAATCTGATTAATCGCTTTCAATATTCGAGAGTTTAATAAATATATAGCAATAAAAATATATAATTTGGATATTTAACCTTGACTAGACAAGGTTAGCGAGCTAAGCGAGCGTAGGTTACGCTTAGTTAGATTATAATAATCTAGCCAAAGATAATCTACGTTTGTTTCGCTCAGTAACCTCCCCTAATTAACGGTAATTTTTTGATTATTTAAACAATAATTTCAGTAATAATTACTGCTTATAGTCGAGTTGTTATTTCAATATGTAAAATACATTGATATGGAGAATATATAAATTTACCGGTATATTTAATAGATTGTAATATATTTATAGAATTCTCCAACATTTGAGGTGATTAATCAAATTCACTGGTAGTTATACATAATCATCGGATTAATAAAATTTACTGTAACATATACAAATAAAAAGGAATAGCTTTCCTATTTTATAATTTGTGTAAACTAACATGGATTTAATTATTACTGTATTTTCTAATCTATGACTATTATGTATAATTATAATAATAATTATTATTTTTTAGGTTTATTAATACAAAAATACAAAATATACTAATTAACACAAAACAATGCACTAGAAGTTAATGCTACTTATAACTAATGAGGAAATTCAAAATTATAATATTCTACATTTGGAATTAGGTGAGTAATTTTATAGCGTGATTATTTTATTTATTATAACTTTAATTTAATGTTAACCAGGCATTACTTCCGATCACCCATCACTGTACGAAACCATTTAAATTAAACACAATTAAATCCAGTCATTACCTGCGGAGTTGAGTTTAAATCATGAACTTTTAGTACGGAGATTATGTAATGCATGTTCGTAAAAAATGGATTTAATATGCAACAAAAAAAATTCATGTACGACGATGAAAAAAATACGTTTTCAAATTTGAACCTGAAAAAAGTATGTTTTATTGTCTATATAAATAATACTGTTTATTATAATTATAATAATAATATTACTGAAAGGAAACTATAGGATAAAATTGTTAGATTGTTTCCATTAAAGAGAAAAAATAATTTCAATACACCACCATTATTCATATAGTAGATTTAATAATTTCAAGCAGTTAAGTAATATATAGCACTCATTTTATTGAATAAATTGTAAAAAGATTTAAAAAAATAAAATAATACTTTGTGCACACACACACACACAC
>JAAAKQ030157594.1:0-13628 GCA_010016005.3 Zanna intricata | reverse complement strand
AGTACTTCAGCATATGTAATATATTAAACACTATTGTATCTTATATATATATATGTTTATATATATATATATATATACATATGTATATATATATTTTTTTTCATATATAGAGGTACATTTTATATATATATATATATATATTCAGTATAATTGCCTTTAACAAAACTGTAACATTCTTAGTGGAGAATAAAATATATATATTTCAGAAGTAATAATTACATTATTTATTTATTTGTACTGTTAACTTGATTTATAAATTTTAAATTAGGTTTCGCTAACTGTAAGTATCTGTAATACCATGACACAAAAATTATTCCCCGATTATAATAAATATTACTTTGATGACGATTATAATATTAACTTGATCTTTCACTGCCGTACTCATTTAAAGTAGTTAACATTAAACAAACGATTCGTTATATGTCTGTAAATTACTTCAATTTATTAGTATACTTAATCAAACATAACGATTAGTAAACTTAACAAATCTGTTTAAATATCAGCACATTTATACTAATTCAGTCAGCTAAAAACTAACTGTAATTAAGTTATTACGTTTAGTCATTTAAAAACTTAGTAACAAAAGACCATTTATTGATTACGCTATTTTTTTATACCGTTGGAAATAAATTAATCTGTTTTTTCCTAAATCAGCAGAAATCTATTTAACGATTAAAACAAATAGAAAGCACTGTGTTATTGAAGTTTCGTATAATACCTGACATTATCATATAAAGTTGATCTTTGATTTAAGTAGTACTATTACTTCTGGGTAAACATTTATCAGAGGTTTTTCGATTACTTCCAATGTAAAATCTTATATATATTCGAACTAGCTTTTTATAAAAAATATAAGGTTTTAAAAATGTTTATAATTTAGTTAAAACTTCCTCATGACCCATATTCCAGAGATAAGAAAAGTGGAATATATTCTCGAATGGCTCTTTAATTTGTTCAGGAAAATAGATTTAATATTTCTCCATTAGGTAAATTTTTCACAATGTCCCGCGAGGTTTTGTTCGTAATAGATATCGTTGTCTGGAAGAAGGTTTTACGCTTTCCATTATATGGAGATTTGTTTTGAGCTGTGTTTCATCCAAGGGTAGATTGTCAGTATTCCTTTTCCTTATTCCTTTTTTCAGGTTCTGTTTCTAAGTCAGACCCTAATAGGAGTCAAAAATGCTTAAATTGGTATCTTTCATATACATCTTTAATATTACCTTGGGTGTGGGACAAGCTCTTTAAAGATCGATTCTGGAATTTATATTTTTGTTGACAACCTGTCCTTTTAGGCTCAACGTGCCTAAAAGATCTTGTTCTAATTTGATAAGTCGACTTAGTACTTCTTACTTCCGTAAAAATATTCCTCTCCGGACATGGAAACTTCGTGGCATACTGCATAGATTCGGCAAGAGAGAGACTCGGGAGTGTGAGTTTTGTGACCAAGCAGTACACCGGAGCACACGATCTATAACTGCATACGGTGGGAACAAGTGAGATGGCGGATGAGGCTGACATGGCTCACACTGGATAATACCATTGTGTACATGAACCGGGGTAGGAGAGAATGGAAGGCAGTTGAGTAGCTGGTAGGAAGAATCCTGAGAATAAAGGAAGAGGAAGGCAGACTCAGGGAAGCGGCTGCCAGGAACTAACTGGTGGAAAAGAGTAGCAAGGGCTCACTACATAAGGAATTCTAGCCATGCGATATTCTAAGTTATTTTTATTGTTTCTTTTTGTATGTATATTAGTGCTTGTGTAATATTTCTTGTTTAATTTGTGAGTTAAAAATACTGAACGTCTGGGCTCGAAACCTGGCAATGTTTAGGGCCAGGAAGGTAGCCCTTCTGTCTAGGGTGTTCTAGTCCGTCCACACGCAAGAGTGGATGGATCGGAACTCACCGATGATGACACAAGGAATCGTCGAGGTATGTGAGGGTCGCGGAAAGTGAAAGGGGTGTGAAATGTACCCCTGAAACGTGTAGGTTAGGGACGGAAAGAGTAGGTTCCTAATGGAGGAACGCATCGGCATTCCAGAAACGGAGGTCGGTGCGTTCCGAAGAAGCTGGGAGGACCCCAATGGGACAGTCCTAGATGGAGGGTAAGAAAGAGTGGACAAGCTGCTGCCACAAAACTCTGCTGCGATTGAGTAATGCCTAACGGTGGATCCGATTGCCGTGGGGGTGTATAAAAATAAAACCTAAAAAAAAAGTCCCATAAAAAATACAAACACGAAAGAGAAGAGGCCTGTTGTGTTCTTGTAGGAATAATGCTACTCGTTACTTGTTTTACACATTAGTTTACCGCTCTTCTAGAATTACATAAATTAGAAATGTCAAGATTCAGAGATAGGAACTTTAAACAGCCAGAGTCCGGACAACATCCAACAATTGTTTGGTGTTTCTGCTTTGGTGTTACTAGAAATGGGCTAATCAGTATGGTAAAAATTCACGAATCACTGAAAATTCAGTTCATAGATTTTAGTATTTTTATACCGTATGAAAAATCTAAAAACTTTTTAATCTTATATCTGAGAAAAAATGTATCTTGGGGTAATTTAGTATGTTATTTCTTTGCGACTGAAAACAATATTTTAGTAATCTTTTCATATTTCATTATTTTAAAATACTTTTAATATTTTCATTAACTTAGGTATAAATGTTTCTTCGTTATTGGACAGTTTTATTAAATCTCTCACCTCCATTTTTAAGCTAATTACAAAAGCAACCAATAAAAATTTTTATATAAAATAACTATATGGAAAGTTTTATTTTGATGAAAACAACTTTTTTATTATGAATTTTTTCAACTTTATGAATTTTTATCAATTTATGGTACGTAATAAACAGAATTACTTAATTTTCGTTTGCTGTATGAAAGAAAATTTGTTGATTTAGACATAATTTATGAGTCAGTTTTATTATTACATTAGCTTTCTTTTCAGTCTCTGATTGTAATTTAACTTTTACTACCTACCAGTAACGAGAAAGGTACCTGGTGTGCAGTTTTTTTGCCGTAATAAACTGGGATCAAGACGAAAATTTCCAGATAAAGGATTTCATTCGACTACATGTAACGCAAGCCAGCCAAGTAAATATAGAAAGTACATACTCGTAGTCGGAAGTGAAACCAGCGAGAAGTTTAGAGAGAGATGATGAAGAAAGAGAAAGTTGAAACGATATATACTGCACAGAGAGATAAAAGGGAAATTGGTTGCTGGGTCAGCATCACGTACAACCCCTCGCAGAATACAAATCACTAGTGAAAATATTATCGCTTAACGTGATTTATCATTCAACACATTTTATACGACAGGTAGAAAAGTTATTGGCGGACGATATGTGTTAAGTTTTATTTTTTATTAACCACGGCTGTTTGTAGAAATGTAAAGTAACACCATATAATGGGAAAAAAAATGTGTTTAGTGTATTTTATGTTTTTTATATAGAAAACAAAAAACAGTATTAAAGTGTATAATAATATGTAGGGAGGGAATATCTTTACTTATTCTATTTTAGCTATTAACAAAATGTTATTTTTTGTTGTTGTTTATTTAATTTTTTCCTTTATTTTAACTGATTGGACGGTATTAAAGTATTATAGTACCTTAGTATATTTAGGGTTAAAAAAAACTTTGTGAATTAAAAAAAAAAAAAAAAATAGTAAGCAGTTTCATGTAATACAAAACTTCCTTTCATTCATTATGATAAATCTATTTATTTATCTTTTTTATGTAATGCTTTATTTATAATCAGTTTTCTGAACAATAAATACACCATATATATATAAATCTTAATTATGTAAAATTAATTAGCAAAATGAAAGTGCTAAGATGAGTTCACGCATTCACTGCTACAGATGTTTTTTTAATGAATTCCAGTAAAACTATCCTGAGGTTTTATTATTAAATTTAAAATAGAAGCCAAAGCTCTGATTCACATCTTAGAAAAAAAAGGTTTTATTATTGCCTGAAGCGCAAAACATATACTCAAAATTTACCATTTAGTACAATTATAAACCTTTTAAAATTCATTGAATATTAAATAAACTGTTATTGTTATACATTTTAGGAATGATGTAAATTTTATTAATAAGTGAAAATTTATTTCAGGGGCAAGAAAATTGCCCCAAATAAGTACTCTAAAAATTATAGAGAAAAATATGTTAAAACTATCCAAAAATATTTTTGAGATTTCATTTTTGAAATTTTATAAAAAGTTATTTTTAAGATTATTCTACTTCATGTTGCCTCTTGCTAAGTTGAGACAATGTTTATATGAAACATTATTTTCCAAGGAAAGAGATTCTTACCGTAGTTATTTTTATTTGTTATTGCAAATATAAAAGTTTGAGGTACAAGTAGCATTAGTCAGTTATTTTCTTGACTGTTTGTTATACAGCAATTTCGTATATAGAACAGAGTAAAATTTCTATTTGCTGGATAAAAAATCAAATGCATTTCAATGGGCTTGGTAAGCTGATTTATTGCAACGGTATATGAAGCTTTATGAAGAAAGAAAAAGAAAACCACTTCTACTGCAATACTTCCTTAGTAAAATGTGCGTGGGATGAATATCAAAATTGTATTAAATATTAGTGTAATCTTTTTCTGTTAATTATGAATAATTTAAATCATTTACGTCTGATTGGTACTAGACCTCCCTCAAACCGAAAAAATTGAATAGAAAAACAATGAAATTTCCTTGTTTGATATGATATAATTATACGAATTAGATAAATTGTATTATATTCACTTCATTGTTTAGGTTATATAATTTTTTACAAAATATTAAATCAACTATGAAACAAAATGTTATTGTAGAATATTTAAACCCATGACCTCTAATGGACTGTTTATTAAAATAGTGTGATTCAGTGGTTCTTAATTGCAGTATTTAGGAATTTTGTAATTATTAATTCATCTTTGGCGTAGAAGAGTGTACATATTTTTTTCTTATAAGTAGCAGTTTACATAAAAATGATATAACGTATGTTACAAGAAAGTTTTATTTGGGTATTAAATTTAGGTTTTAAAATAAATGAAGGCTCTTAACAGTTTATATGACATATGCAAAGTAAATTAATTTAAAAATTCAATAATTATTATTATCATTATTATTGTCACTATCCAGGAAGATTCAAAGTAATTAATTTTGTCTTTAAATGAAAAGAAAACTCCTAGTATTGATTTTTTACGAGTTTCAGACCTGATGTTTGTAATATTGACATAAATTCCTTAATTTGTGTATTTATTAATGCTTCAGTTAAAGAAGGTATCCTGAATCTTAAAACTGCTACTTACTGTTCGGTAAATTTATAAATCGGGTTTTCACGGTAATGAGTCAAAATATAGGCTGATTTCTATCCTTTCTGTTCTGCATAAAATATTTGAACATAAATGTATTGAAATGCATTAGAAGTATATGAAGAAATCTGTTTCTTGGAAGGCGTCAGGTTTGATTCAGAAAGGCCCTGGATGTAAATAAACTTTTTTCCACAAATTTATCTAATTATATAACGAAAATTTGGATAAGGGAAACCATGTTTTAATTTCGAATAATGATTTCTCTAAAGGATTCGATGTCCTTTCACATTCAGTATTATTGGGAAAGCTTAAAGAAATTTGGGGTTGGTGGACGTGTGCTGACTTGGTTTCAGAGCTAACCGAAATTTGTATGTAAAAGTTGGTAAAAAACTGAGTCATAAAGTTCACGTAGATTATAGAGTCTCTTAGGGGTCCATCTTAGGACCTTTTTTTTACATTAAATTATTATAATTGGTATCGATAAAGTAAAACAAAATTTGATGTTTATATCAACTGGTAGAAACTACAGTGATGATTTTATGGTAGTCACAGCAAATGTGTCCCATGAACGCGCTGTATTTAATAAGCAAAAAAATCATGATGCACTTTTAAGCTAGACTCATGATCAAGGATTAATTATTAATGAAAAAATACGGTTGTGATGCATATTTGTTGCCCAAAATCTGTAATAAAAGAAAAATTATTAAGATAATTTTTCCTCGTACATTTTTAAAATAAAAAAAAAATGTACCTATGGAACTGGAAACACATTATTTTATACACCGGCCTCATAACAAGCATGGCTGTGTTATGTTGTCATATCGTGTCCTAAAACGTTTCTCAGATTTGTTACCAAATACATAAATTTAATTTTTAGGAAGAAGGTGAAGAAAGAACTTCTTATTTTTTGTCTAAATTTTTAATTGGTTATAAGTAACATGAAGGAAGAAATTGGAGCTCAAAGTACTAATATTTATGGGGTTAAGGAGATATATTGTTTTATGTAAATAATCAAATTTGTGAGCCTTGTTTTATGTTTCATTTTTCAATGGATATTTATATTTTTTTACCTCTGTATTTATATGAAAATCCCAGACAAACTCTGTGTCAGTTTAAGGCATCATAAATACGCATTTAATAACATTTTGAGGAACCTGGTAGCGATCCCCTAAACTGCCTAGGTTACTCTGGACGTCTTTAAAATGGATTTCCCACCTTGAAAATCAGAAAAAAAAAGTTTAATGGATCTTATAAAAACGTAAATTAAATAAGATAAATTTTATTACAACAATAATATATAATGTAATTATATATTATTGTTGTAATAACATATAATTAATAATATATATTTGTATTATTATTATTATAAATATGATGGCGCCATAAATATTTTTGAAAAAGATGATCATTCATTGAAATTTTTATTTATTTTTATCCTTCGAACACTGACAATAATTTATCTGATTCATAATAAAGGATAGGTGCAAAAGAAGATTAAATTGTGTAATATGAACATAGTGTACGCATTAATCACTGCATATTAAGCTCTATTATAAATTTATTTGCATTATTTCTATATGTAGCTATATGACATCTTTCTAAGTTTATTTATAATTTCTAATATACGAGTGTATATATATATATATACGCAGCGTTTGTTCTGTTGACTTTAAAATAATAGCATATTTTATTAAAAAAATGTTATTCGTAATTTATATGTATATATATATATATATATATATATATATATATATAGAGAGAGAGAGAGAGAGAGAGAGAGATATTTGACAAAATCAGTTCAGGTATATTGGTTTTGAGAGAAATGTTTGCTACATTCTCCAACCGGATTTATAAAGATGTGACATTTGGGCCAGATATTTTTCACTCTGATGTTTATACAGTGTAGCTAACCAACCGTTCAACTGTAAATTATATACAAGTTATGTTAGATTTTGGATTACGGTTCTGTGCAACTCGTTTGTAGAATCGTTTACTCACTCGAGTCCTAACTCTGTATCAAAAATAATGACATAATAGTTAATAAGGAATATAACAAGTAATATTTACTTTGATGAATAAATTTTTTACCAACTTCTGCAAGAAAAGTATGGTATATCTTTCAGTAGCAGGGTGTGAGTAGAGGGTAACAATGAATTTTTTGTGTGTTTTGAGGAGGAGGACGAAAATACCGTTCATTTAAATTGTGGTTTTATATATATACTCGTATATATATTTTTCTATACGTCTATGCATAAAACGTTGTGCCCAAAAATCTTCAAAACTGCTAGTTTAGTTTCACTGAAATTTATATTTGCTTTAGTAGTGTATCTGAAGTTGTGCATGTGAAAATTTGATGAAAATTGGTTGAGTCGTTCTTGAGTTAAGTTCAAATTATAGACAGAAAAATTTCAGTGGAGCAAGTTTTTTTTTTAACCTCCGGGACCACCGTTAGGTATTGCTTCAGAGGATGAGATGAATGATTTGAAGCGTGTGTGAAAATGCCATGCCTGATCGGGATTCGAACCCGGGACCTCCGGATGAAAGGCCGAGACGCTAACACTCGCGCCACGGAGGCTGTCCTCAGTGGGGCAAGTTAACATGTATTATGATGTATATATTGGAAAGTTGACGTTCCTTTCTTTATCTGGGGTATTTATTTTTAGTAATATTGTTTGGTGTATTTACACTACATTACCTATTTTGAGGGTCATAATTGTTGGATATAGGTTTGAACAAGGCAAAAGGAAACAAAATAATACAGCGTAATGACGATTTTTCTTGCGCTGATGCACAAGGGTTTTAGTGATTTTCTTGAACAATAAAAATAATACAAACTGTTTCAATATAATATACGTTAATAAATTTAATTTAGAAATGTATTAACCTACCTTTTGTGGGTAAAGTTTCGTTTCTACCGTTTAGGAGTATTAAAAAAATTAAGTATTATTCTATACTACATTTTAGCCAACCTGAAGGTAGTGGAATAAAAACAAATAAATAAAAAGTTTCTTGGAGTTTGAAAATCATGAAAATAATTAATTTTAAATAATATATTATTAAACTATAAATTTAAATTTCTTTGAAACTATAAATAATAATAGCTTAAAGTTGGGAAAATATTAAATTATTGAAAAATAAAAAAATTCCGATAAATGTACTCGTAAATCTGTTATCTTTCTTTATTCATTTTATTTTCCAGTATAAAATATTTAATTATTTTTCTTGCAGTTAAATAATTTAATGTTTTAATTATTCATGCCTATATTAATTACAATTATATCTTATTGTAATTAATTACTTACCAACAGAAAGATTATTGTTGGTAATCTTTTATCATTACCAACATAATTTTAATTTACTTCTCTAGATATTGAAGTGACTTGAGTTTAAAATTTTTTTATACAAGGTTTATTAAAATGTCTCTATCACTAAAGATATTTTAATCCGGCGTATTAACTTAATCTCCAATCATAAATTAATAAGGTATGTCAATAAACCTTCCTTCTAAAAATTATAAGAATTGCTTCTTTTTTTTTTTAAATCAGTTGTTATTTCATACGATTGGGGTATAAAGATAATAAAGTAAATAAAAATAATTATAAGAAAATATTGAAATGAAATTTTCTCCTAAGAAAAAAATTCAGTGTTAAAATTTATATGAAAAGTAGGATAGTCAATATTTAGAATTCAGCCATGCAAATGGCTCAACTATCACGAACAAATCTTGAAGTTCAAATTTAACGAAATGAAATAATATACAGAAATATAAAATTTTTACTTATGGTTTTTGATCTATGATTAGAAATATAATTAGATTATATATAAATATAAATTGAGATTCAAATTGGTGTAAATATATATATATATATATATATATAAACATAAAATTAAATAATATTTACTTGCACTTTATATTGAGTAGCTTAATGTACACTGAATTACAAAAAAAAAGTTTTTATACTTATTTAAATTATTATTATCGTTTATTATTTTAAATAAAAAGTGACATGTTGAAGAATTATAAAGGTTAAAATTATTGCCTTACAAAAAAAAAAAAATTATTGCCTTCCCTCATTTTGAAATTTATAATAACAAATAATTAGTAATTTTCAGGTGAATGATTAAATAAATATTAGATATAGAATAAGATAAAACATTGAAAATATATATCTTATCTTATCATATATAATTTTCGTAACAGTTACATTCACGTCTGGAGCAGTACTACGATTTTACTTTAGTTTCTAGAGTTTAAAGAATAAAATAAGACTCCATTTCAAGTACACATTTTGTTTTAAATTATCTAATATTAATGTATTAATGAAATAATCTACATTTTTCTACATTTAATCTACTTCATTTTCTCATATAATTCTAATTTATCCTTATTTTTTATCAAAACATTCATATCCTACGATTATTAATTTAGGTCTATAGAATCTAATCTGTTTTTTAACTTCATTGTAAAATAACATTCGTTGGAATACAGAAAAGTTATTAACAATCTTTTGAATGGTCAAATATAAATTCACCATTTCAACTGTGTTAATAAAATAATTTTATTTAACGCTGTTTTATGTTAAAACATAAACTAACTAGTTTAATCTTATTAATAAATTAAAAATGTCACCAGTATTAGGCATTTTAATGTAATTTTGCTGATATTTAAAAGTTTTTTTTTTCTGACTGATGTAAAGCTAATTTATTTTAACGAGTTAGCAAAATTTATGGGTGTAATACTTCACGCGCAATTAGTTTTTTCCACTTTTCTCTATTATCTAAAAGATGAATAATAAATGTATTTTGCTGCTCCAGTTAAATTGTTAGTTAAACCAACAGTTTAAAACCTGCGAAAGAAAAATTCACTTATTAAATTTTATCCACTGTTTTGAAAAAAACTCATTTTATTGACAATTTAGTTTTAATATGTTTTTTCTTCTAATATTAGTAGAAAACGTAACTTATTAATATTTATTCTAATTATATTTTAATCACAAAAAAAGAAGAAGAAATTATTAAAATAATGAAAAATTATGTTTAACAGTAGTCTAAGTAAAGCTTGCTAGAAATAATTAATCTGTGCCGTGTTAAAAGAACAAGATTATTTAATATTTCATTATCATTAAAAACTTTTAATTATAATAAAAACAAAGAATAAAATTAAGTTAATCTGGATAAATTGATGCACGTCACATTCGCCAGAAGAAATGGTGACTTTCCAGTGTGAACATGGAAGATATCTCTTGATCCCATAAACGGAGAATTTGAGTACTTAGAACTGCACCTAGATCGGCGTTTGTCTTGGAAGTATCACGTGAATGTAAAAAAAAAGACAACGAAAAATTTGGGAAATTAGATTGACGACTGTCGAGAAACTCATATCTCACATTGTCCATTAAAGTTCTGATTTACAAAGCTATCCTACGACCACTGGAATTATGCTGTGAAGTTGTGGGACATCAAATAATAGTAACGTAGATGTCACACAACCTTTCTGACGGTGGATGATTAAACGAGGCATCTGTGAGTAGGTAACTGGGCCACTTTATTGATGCAGACACTATTATATCATGCATGCTCTCAGGTGCTGAGAAGTTCAGGGCAGTGTCTTGTTATATGGCAATGATATAGTAGCACAAGGACAAGAAATGATGGGATAGCGGGAGAGTGATTGACAGCACTCTTGTCTTGTTAGAAGCAGGGCTTAAAGACCGAATCCGGCTTATAGGGTAGGGTCCAGGGACGACATAGTAGGGCCTGGTCACCTATCCTAGAGCTTAAAAGCAGGCATTAAAATAAAAGATCCGACTGGCGGGCCGACCTGTCATGCCGGTAGACGAGGAGGCCTGTTTGAGTATTCGAATGGCCTAACTGTGGGCCCGGCTCAGGTGAGAAGAGAAAAACTTCTTCTAAAACAAGATGACGAGGACAATTGCGGATGAGCCATGGTTCACACTTAACGATGAGAAACGCGAACAGTAGAGTATTAAATACCAACACGTCTAGAAAATCACGTCAACCACTTAGCGATTGATAACAACGGGGACGTCTGAAGGTTGAAACGTCTCCATCTGCTTGATTTAGGGGCTACTAAGTGACAGTTTTCAGTTACTATCTCAAATCTAATGATATTATTTTGATTCTCTTATTTAATTTGTTTTTGTTCTTTTTTTTATAGTTAGAAATTTTATTGCGCTTGTTAATCTCTATTAACAAGCGCAATACAATTTGCTGTACAATGTATCTACATTGGTTTGTAGATTGTACATTTGTTTTGTATCAGTCAACTCGATTTTACTTTATTATTTGATTGCTTTTCTTGACTATTTGTTTATTGTTTGTTTTTATGGCTCATGAAGTAAAGGACTAACACTGGAAATATTTTAGGAAACGATCCATATGTTTTCCAAAGTCTTTCTTTTCTTAGAAGATGTGTATATCTATTGAAATACTTGATTATTATTATAATGTCTTTCATCCAGTTTTATTGTTTTATGGTCGATTTTCAAAATTATTTTATGGTAGATTTTCAAAATTTCTTTTATTGTAGATTTTTTATTTTGCTTTTAGAATGGAGAATTTCCGTTTTGCATGATTTTAAATTAATTCTTAATTTCTTACATTAGTAATATTGTGTCCGGGTTATGATAACGACACTTCGTTGTGCGCCCAGGAAAGAAAAATGAAGTGAAGGCATATATATATATTTTACTAAATCATTATAAATATTGTTTAGGGATAACCTTTATTATGGATTGAAATATTTTTTTTAAGAACTCCTTATCATGCGCTTACTCTGTCAAACGATTTACTTCCGGTTCCACTTAAGGAACCCATTTTAATTGTACGTACTAGTTCTAGAACAAACAAAAAAAATAACATGACACGTGAGTAATACGTTTTATATTTTGTTAGAACCACTTATGTGCCACAAAAATCTCACAGGTTTATCGCTTGCAACTGGTGTATTTAAATTTTTATTAGCCTTTTTTTTTATTTAATTTTTTTTTTGTTTTATTTAATCCCGATTCAGAGTTGAACGCAGCCCTAAAAATTACAGTAATTTTGATTGCATAATTTTTTAGGTTGTAAGATACAATATGGAATACATTACATTATTGTTGACCTCTGTACCAAGTTCTAAATGCATCAGATACTGCTTTCAATACATTATTGTTTGCTTTGTACAGACTCTTTCATATAGCGATCTTATGCTTTGTATGCTTCCTGCAATACTATTAATTATTGCTGGTTTTATACAAATTTCATCAAAGGCGTTCGATGAAACTTGTAATACTTCGTTCGATTCTCAACTTTTATAACTAGTCTTGTGGACTTAAGGATATACACGACAGCCTGCCTTCTTCCTTACTTTTTTCTTCAGACTTGCACCATCCTTTCTTTCAATGAGTATAAATCTTTTATCTTTGTTTTTTCTGTGTTCAAAAATTAAAAAAAAAAAAGAATTGAAACTTAATTTATTCGCCTATACAAAAAAATATGGTAGAAAAGTGTGTGTTAAAAATTCAATATATCCATTGTCGTGTATCTATCGACTCGCTTTTCTTTGTTATTTTTTCGTTTTTATTTACTATTTATTTTTAAACTGGTTATTATTTGTTTGTTGACAAACAAATAATAACTTGTTTTTGTGGACTGTGTCATGAATCCAGATATATTTTATTCACTAATGAACTTTAAGATCATTACTTACTGATAATTTTTGTTATGGATGGACTTAGTATGGGAGTTCCTTACGAACCCCCTAACATGTGCACATTATCAAGCGATTTACTTATCCTCTTAAGAGCGCTCAGGAAATTATGGTTCCTCTTAGGGATCTCGATTTAAATATACGAGTACCAGTTGTAGAAAAAAATATCTTCCTTCAATACTCAAAAGACATAAAAAAAAACAAGAAACTTAGATTAAAAAAAATTATCAACTTAAAATATTTATTATGAAATAAATTGCGCAACACAAACTTAAAATTGTTACATTACTCACTAAAACAATTAAAAAAAAGTTGTTTATAAACAAAGTGAAGATTTTTGTTACTTCATTATTATATGAATTATTACTAATAATTAAAAACAATTTAGAAATCATTTAAAAATTATGCTTCTAATTAAATAAAACTAACCAAATAAATTTATTAAATATTTTTTAAAACAATCCAGATATTTTAATCAAGTTTTTATTTTAACATCCAGCATTTCCGGTTTTTTTTTTTTTTTTTTTTTTTTTTTTTTTTTTTTTTTTTTTTTTTTTTTACTTTTTTTTTTTCCTCCCTTGCTCGTCTTCTGTCGATTGTTGTTTGTTT
>JAAAKQ030157550.1:0-12804 GCA_010016005.3 Zanna intricata | reverse complement strand
TTTTAGTTCAGCTCTAGGAGCTTTGATAAATGGTCGCATGAAAACGTTTTTAGGTACAAGTAGTCCTTCGTGGCACAAACATTCGGTCTTATGCTCTAGGGCGACCGAATGGGGTGGTGGCGGGAGAAATGCCAGCAAACCATTATGATAAACTTATCTCACGCTCCGTAGTAACAGTCTCCTGTAGTTTTTTCTACCTTTTTTATTTATTAATTTAAATAGTTTAGTTTTTTTTTAACCTAAATAGTCTAAGTAACCTTAAATAGTCTAAGGTTTTTAATTTAACTTGGCTTATACAAGCAACTGACTTTTTTTTTTATTGTTGACCGATCCAAATTTAAAAAGATAATAATCATTAAAAAAAAACATTTTTAAATAAAATAAACTTTTAAAAACAATAATAAAATCGAATTCTTAAAAAAAAATTGCATTTAAAATTTTAAAAAAATTTTATTTCAATTTCAACATTTTGAAGTTGGTTCTAAAAAAAGACAATCCAATGGCTGTTTATCTAACTTCCTTATCGGTCCTCCTGTAGCTTCCATGATGCTTTGAGCAGTCACCTGTGAACTAAACAGAGGCTCTCCAAGACAACGGTTTTTATGTGGACCTCTCCCTCAAAAAATTCGGAAGTTGATATTTCCATAAAAAAGGTCAGTCACTATTTCACAAGAAGCGGGTGGAGAGACAGTTGGGCATGCTCCATCAGATTTAAATCCTCGGGTTAAATCCCACAGCTTGATAAACACTATTGTTACCTGCAATAAGACGGGGCAATGTGCCATACATCCAAAAACATCATAGAAGTTTTGGAAGAAATGTTTGGTGATCGCATGATCTCAAAAGGTCTACATTTCCCTCGTTCCCTTTACTAATCGTCACCAGACTTCTTTATCAGGGATTTTTTGAAAGGACATGTATATCGAGCCAACCCATGTACTCTACAAGACCTGAAGAAAGCCGTTATTGCAGAAATGAATTCCATTAGCCCTGATGTCCTACGAAGGATGTCAAAAATCTGGTGCGAAGGGTTCGTACCTAACTTCAAAAAAATTTTAGACATTTCCAACAGTTGCTGTAAGACATTATCAGTTGTATAATCACATTTCATGAATCAAATCAAATGTAAGTATATCTGTATCACAGCCACACCAAAAATTAAACATATTATCACCTTTTTTTTCGTATTCAAAAACAAATGCGTAAAATCATATTAGAGTGTATGGTATTCCATACTGGTTACAGGAGAGATATTTCGACTGATATTTCAGATAAATTAATGAATCAGAAAACAATACAAAATAAATTGGCAAGTTAATAAAATGAATTTTGTGATTTATAGATAATAGTACGCAAACAGTGTGTTTATTTTTAATTTACTACTCAAAGATGTATTTCCATGGATATGTATCTAAAAGTTGCAAGCGGGATTCAGAACTGTCTGAAATGTGTTATTCAGCACAGAAATAATATTTGTTGTACGTGTAAAAAGATCCGGAATAGTATTTATTTTTTATTTTTTTAATACTAAACAAAAATATTTAAATTTTTTTTTTAATCTAACAACACTACTCGTAAAGTTGTAAAAGCACGCATGTTGATATAATTCTCATCCGGATTAATTAGATTATATTATTTTTAATTTTCGAATAAAAAGTTTCTATTTAATTGAACAAAGTGGAAAATTTATAAAAATAAAAAAGTAAAAATACCAAAAAGTTATGACCTGTAAAATTAATCTATGTATCGTACGGTACATTGCTTCTTATGAGTTAAACAGATCTGTCATCAACAAGGGCAAAAGGACAGACAGCTGGTCGACTAGCCGACCAGTCGGCACGTGAACATCATAGGGAGGGGTAAGAAGCCTGTAAAACGAGGAATTGCTGGACGTAGAAAGAGACAAGGTGATGCTTGAGCAATAGTAATAAACGTGACATCATTTATGGACATTTCCTGAGTTTTATAACGTTAGGATTAACTTTTATTACGTCCCGTTGAACACTTCCCTAGAACAGGCTATATACTTCTTTCTTATATTTCACTTAAATTTTATTAACTAAAATATTAAATTTACACCAGTAGTAAATAATTAAAATGCATATGATGGCTTAAGTTACTCAAAAGCAATAAAAAAAAAACTGTATTCACGGTAGAAAATTATTTTGATTAAAAAAAATTTTTATTTACGAATCAAACCCTAATTTTTTTTGTAATACTTTAAAACTAAATAACCACTGAACAGATATTTTCAAACATTCACACTGAACAGATAGAACCAAAACATTCTAGAGATTTTTTGGTTCCAAGATAGGTTATGTTCAATTATTTTATTAAAATTTATTTTAGCCCTTATTGATTTTGTTTATTACCATTGTTTAGTACTTTTATATAAAACTCTACTTCTCTTATATATATATATATGTCAGGTTGTCTAAAAACTATTAGCCTTTGGAGGCCAAAAATGAAAATACATTTATTGTTATTGAAAAATAACATAATGAGACCACATTATAAGTATTTTTTTTTTTACCTTGCCATTTTTCTGGCAACATCATAATCCCATTGCTATAGAAATTCTGTGGTTCCTGATCAAAATATTGTGAAACGTGGTTTTCACAGTCCTCTTTTGAAACTAACTTAACACCATTCAGCAAGTTCTGCAAAGATCAAAACAAATTATGGTCAAATGCCAGATCTGGGCTATATTGTAGATGCATTAAAACCTCCTAGTAAATTTCTCTCAATTTCTGACAGTTCATTAAGATGTATGCGTTCTATGTTGTCAACATGGTATATGACTTCCTTTCTATTGACTAGTCAGGTCATAGATTAATTATAGTTGATGCAATGATCAACTGCCTCAGAAGTGGCTTGATTTTATTATCTTTCAGTAGAGATTCGCAGATAGAAATTTCATCGAGTAAATTTTTTTGAATCAGCTAATGTCGAGCTTCTTTTTGTACCCAGCTTTCTTCAAATGGTTTAACACTGTTTGGTAATAGATGTTTAGGTCATTGGTGATGTCTTGACTACTTACTGCTTACATCTTACATGCTGGTCTTTCTCAACTTTTGTCAGAATAACATTCACTTTTTCTGTGATTGGTCACCCACGTGAGGAACATTTTGGATATCAAAATTAACAGAATGAAAGCAACTGAACAATCTTTTGGCTGTAGCTTTTGATAACATATCTTGCCAATAAACAGCACAAATTTCCTCACAATACTACACAGCACTTGCACCTTGTAAAATTGTAAGATGTAGCACAGTTTTGTGAAAAGTTCACTCATATTCATGGTGCAACACCTTAAATTTGAGTATATGAATTCCAACACCTTTTGCATATTTAGTAGCTTCAACTGCCAGCTGTCAAATGACATTTGGCCTGACCCACTGTGTTTCATATCTGAGATTTGAGAAACTAATGCTTTTTTGTTCACAAAAGGTATATTAATTTTTAATTACATATTATAATATATATATATTTTAAACCAATTCCTATACAAACCATACTCCTCTATACCAATACAGATTAATTTATATTTAATAGATCAACCCAAGGACAGAATAATTGAAATGGATTACTTACCTAATTTCATTATATAAGAAGAAGCGCTTTCACAAACTTAAGTCGCTTCATCTGCTGCATTATATTTATTTATATACTTCAAAAAAACATCATAAACTCGCAATATATATTATGTCATTTATTTATATTTTATGTTAAAAATCTTTCAAACTAATTAAATCTTATTAAAATTTTTCCAGTTAAATTCAAAATTTAATATAATTTATATTTAATTAAACTCATTTATCACTTTTATAGTCATTTATATTTTTTATAATAGTTATCATATTTTAAAAGGTTATACAAAATTTAAAAAAGCTTTCATTTAAATTAAAAATTATAAATAAAAACAAGATGTAAAATATAAAATTGTTTAATTTTTTTTTTTTTAACCTCCGGAACCACAGTTAAGTATATCTTCAGAGGATGAGATGAATGATAAATTGTTTAAATAAAATTGTTTAGATAAAATTGTTTAAATTTGTTAAATTAATTATAATATAAATTTTTAATTAATTAATCTTCATAATTTTTAAACAATTTTACATCTTATTTTGATTTAAAATTTTTAATTTAAATGATCCGGGTTCAAATCCCAGACAGGCATGGCATTTTTCACACATGATACAATTCATTCATTTCATCCCTCTGAAGATATACTTAATTGTGGTTCCGGATGTTAAACAAAAAAAAAAAATTTAAATGAAGTTTTTTAAATTTTGTAAAATACTATAAAAAAATCCAAATGGCTATAAAAATCATAAATGACTTAAATTAAATATAAATGATATTAAATTTTGAATTTAATTTGAAAAATTTTAATAAGAATTAATTAGTTTGAAAGATTTTTAACATAAAATATAAATGAATAAATGATATGATAGATAATTATATATTGCAAGTTCATGATTTTTTTTTTTTTTTTTTTGAAGTATGTAGATAAATATAATGCTGCTGATTATACAAATTAAGTTCACAAACGTGCTTCTGCTTATGTAATGAAATAAGTTAAGTAATCCCACTTGAGTTATTCTGTACTTGAGTTAATCTATTAAAAATAATTTATAATCCAATTAATAGATTATTTAATTAATTCTAATATAATTTTAAATATTAATTTTTTTATCTTTTAATATCTTCATTTATGTTTTAATTACATATTACATCACAATGTTCTAAAGAAATACTAAACATTTAATTTAACCTAAATTAAATAATATTTGAAAAAGTACTTTCAAATATTATTTTAATAATAATAAAATTTGAAAAAATACTCAACACGAATAATAAACAAAAGCAGTAGATGATAAAAAATTTAATAAAATAACACCTAGGATGTAATATGCTAAATCATTATTTACTTAACTACTAATTTACATTATTTGTTCTTCAAAAAATTAATAAAATTAATGACTATTTCTAAGTTTTAATTTTAAAGAAAAAATGTAAAACTATCAACAAGAAAGCAAGATAAACAATCTAATAATCTATTCTTTTAATTGATTTTCTAAATTTTTATAATATAAACCTATTTTCTTTGATTTTTCTTGCTTTTTATTTAAATATTTGTCATAACACCAGATAGTAGAAGCAAGAGGGACATAAAAACAAGAATATGTCTAGCAAATATTGCTTTCAACAAAAAGAAACAACACCTTAGCACCAATAACATCAATCTGGAAACAAGAAAACAATTGCTTAAAACGTATGTATGGAGTGTAGCACTGTATGGAAGTAAGAACTGGACTGTTGGAACACCAGAGAAAAGGAACATTGAAGCTTTTAAGTTATGATGCTGTAGGTGAATGTTGAAAGTAAAGTGGATGGACAAGATTAATAACAAAGATATTCTTCAATGAGTGAAAGAAAAAAGGACTTTTTGGAAGATCCTAACCAAAAGAAGAGACACACTAATCGGTCACATACTTAGACACGAGGGGATCTTGAAGACAATGATAGGCGGAATGATTGAATGGAAAAACATAGAGGATGAGGAAGGCAGAATATATTAAACAGATTAGGAGGATATAAAGTGTCAAAGTTACCAGGAACTTAAGAGAAAGGCTCAAGATGTTGAAATTGACAGATAGTACATTTTTCAGAAATTATTTATTTATTTATATATACTGGCTACTATAGACTGCCATTCAACATTCACTTTTTTAATGATGTGATATGAATTCCTAGTATGTAAAAAATTGGCTGAAAGGAAAGAAACTAACCTTTACACTACAGGGATCCTCAAAATGGTGTTTACGATATTACTCCAAGTATAAAATATAATTTTATAAATTAATTACAGGTTTCTTACAAAATATTTTGCCTAAAAATTGGTTTTATATTTTTACAAGTGTTATAAAACAAGCGCCTGGGAACTTACTTAGCGAGAGCTTCAGTTCTGAAGAAAAGAATCCAGAACTGGGCAGATAATATCAATAAACCTCAAGAAAAAATTTATACGAGTAGATGGGGAGGAATCAAGGATGTGGCACGTATAAAAAAATGAATGATTGCAATTTACTTTGACCTAATAGCACTGAGATATACTTTTGATTATGTAATTAAACATATAACTGAAGTGCAGTATTATATTTTGCAATGATAACTATAACATATCAATCACGTGATGACCCTTCTGGATGTTTATTTTTTTTTTAAATTGTTCTTTTTGCTGAAAAATTATACATAAGCAAAATGTAAACTATGCATTAATTAATTAATACTATATTAAATATACAATTATTGACTGTAATAATTAAGGCATTGGAACTGAATGGAATAGGCCCAATATGTCACTAATCTACATAGTAACCACAAAGTCTCTATCTATTAAAAGAAATAAGTAGTATTTAATTAGTTTAAAGTTTTTTCTTTTTTTTAATTACATTTGTATGTGTTCAAACATTGCCTACATATTGTTTTATCAGTTGCCAATTGTCCATTCTGCTCTTGGTTAATTAACCAAGAAAATTTTTTGATTTTTTTTTTTCAGAAATTCATTGTTCTCTCTTGTTATCGCCTTTGCACCATCACTAAATACTGCAATACATTTTGTCCAACCTATATTACAGTTTTCAGCAGCTTTATAAAAAAAAAAAAAATATCAAAAAGACATTGTCCTATTGCATGACCAGGTATTGATTTGCAAAATAACATATTTTATTGATCTATCCCTAATGCATTCATATCTCACAAAAATAAGAAATGAGAAATGTTTACCATTCATAAAATTTAAAACAAAAAAATTCAGTTGAACTCATTTGCTGAATTATCTGATCACAAACAACGGCAGTCATGTCATTGATTTGCCTTTATACTGAGTGATTAGAAAGTGAAATTTTTTTTACTTCTTCTATTTCTACCTAAAATACTGACCATATCAATTATTGCAAGCAATATCAGATTTTTTATGGCTGTATGGGATCTGGACATCTTAGCTACTGTTAATACTATGAGATGAGATGCTTCAACAGTATTTTTATCAGTTTGGCTTGATTTACAAATAGAATCTTGTTGATTTCTCAAAGTATGTAATTTCCTTTTTGAAAAATTCCAAGTGTTTGCTTTTACGATCCAGATGTTCAGTTTCCAAGTGTTGAATTGACATGATGGCTTCATGGTTTCATTGAAGAGGACTTGAAAGCAAACAATTCACTGTGGCTTTCCATCCAGTGAGGTAAAACCATAATTTAAATAATGTCATTGTATAATTTTGTCTTTTTTACCAATTGATTCATTGGATGAGGTTAGTCACTTTGTTTTTTCACAAATTTATCCATTTTGCATAAGAATCTGATTGAAAGGACCATAAATAACTAAATAAAAGCAAGACATACTAAAAACTAAAACTGAAAAATACACTGAAAAACTGAAACCCTCAGTTATTATTTTCAGTGGTACTACACTTTTAAATACTTAAATAAGTGAACCAAATGCACACTTCCACATTTGAAACTAAAATAATTTTCTGCAATCCCTAACACCTCTTTTATGGTGCTGAAAGCTTATACTTTTTCAAACATATCTATGCACGTTTGAACTTGACACTCTCACAGTAAATATTATGCATGCAGACCAAATTACAAGGAGCACATCAAAATGAAACATGTAAATTGCTCATGTTTGTACACTTCATATATGCATGTTCATATCCATTCCTATCAACACAGCTAAATAGTTTTAACTAGGTTTCATTGGGTTAGGGTTGAGAGGTCACAAAATATGCATTATATATATTTTTACTTTTTGAGGACTGTGGAGCCAAAAAGGTTGAAAATCACTGCTTTACACTATTGATTCCAGCCTTTCTTGAGACTATGATGAATGAGATACAAGAGTTACTAGTAAAATTTGCTTTCTCAAATGTTAATGATGTTCATTATTATACAGTTAGTCCTTGAGATAACAGAATGATGTCACTCACAAACTTGAATACGACCAGCGTTTAGTGGTATTAGTACACCAATATGCAACTGTACATTTGACTCAGAAAAAAGACATTGGAAACCACTTCATTCCTCACCAAGCTCTCATGAAATGTTGTTCTTGAAGAATATTATGTTGTTTGTTGAATTTATTGACATGACTCATGTCAAATCACCTATAAATATTACAGTTATGGCATTTCACATAGGCAGTAGTAGATCTGACATATCTAAACCAAAAAAATGTTATAAATTAAACTTTAGATTAATAAATAAACAGTACTAATAAAATAAATTACTATAATAACTTTAAAACTGTACAATATTACTTTCAATTAATTTTATCCTTAATGGTCTGAAATAGACATGAGCAGTAGTATTACTTTATAAATGGTATCCCAGATGTAATTGAGGTAAGAATTATTATATATCACATGAACTGTTTCAGTGTCTGTTAAATTCAATTTGTGGCTTTTAGTTCAATTTGGTTGAAGTAATAAATGTATGGTGATATGAACAAAACAAATTGATTCTTCCATATTGTTCTAATAATAGTAAAAGACAATCAATACTATTTATTACCATTTAAAGATAATGTGACTAAACTTCTAACTCCAATATAATTCTATAAATTTATCTTGAAACAATCATAGTATCATTTTACCAATCTGAAGATTCATTTATAGAGTGAGTTATAAATGTCTATTATAAATATTATTATATGTTTCATAAAATAATATCAATTTACAAAATTGAATTTATTACTTGTGCAATTGGTGTGATTCACATGATACCTTTTTCCACATATACGTTAAAATCAATTATACTGCAAATATTTTGCCATAATTTAAATTATGTCATACCTGCTGTTGCGCATAGTAGAATGATGAAACTGTATGTATCCAATGAAGTAATTAGCTACAAACAAAACAAAATTGGTGATGAGAACAAGTAAACTATCAGACCAAATATTAACAGAGAGATATATAGAGCTACATCCCTGTTAATTTATTGCACACATTCCTCAAATGTTAGACAATTTATTCTGTTCTAATGAAACATATTTTACATGTTAATGAAGCAGTTAACTAGCAGTAGTAAGCTGATTGAAAACTTTTAACTTCATAAGCATCCTTTTCATAAACTACAGCAACAGCTTTTTGCTGTGCTTTCTCTCAAGACTTATCTGTTTGAAATTCATTTTGGAAATATAGTGACTATGAATGTTGATCTCTAGACAGACATATTAAACAAATTTCTAACTCCAAAAAGCAGTAGTATTTTTAATTGAAAGAACTTGACAATTTCAGATACTTGAGACTACAGCAAATATGCATGCATGAACATGAGCATGGCATGATATATATAGCAGCACTACAGAATAAAAACATCCTTCATGAAATGCTGTAATAGATAATGTTCAGTTTCATTCAGCTCCAAAATTAACTCAATCTGTGCAAAGTAATGGGGGCCATTTGAAATACATAAATTTTAACCACTAATTTTCTATTCAATACAAATTTTTTTTCTTAATATTACTGGTTCACCAATAAAGTTTAATATGAAAGTTTATTTTTAACAGTAGATATTCTGCATGTGCACACACACACACATGCGCACACATTTACATACACAACCATAAAACAAAATATCTAATTTAACTAAGTTGGATTAAATATAAAAAACAAAATCACTTGTTCATTTATTTAGTATTTTTCATAAAATAAAGGTTTAAAAGACAAGCTTTTTTCCTTTCCCCCTCCACAGTTTTTGTTGGGTCTAATTCGGATAGATTGGTGGAATATTTTTTCTAGCTATTTGCCCTTTCTACATAAACCTACTGAAGGATGTCAGAAATACAAAATATAAATAAAGACAGTCAGAAGAGAATGGATTTATTTTTTTAAATAATGTGTCATAGCTTTTTTAAGTGCTCTGGTTGGTAATTTAACCTTTTGTTATAAAATTTTAAATGAGTTAATAATTTTTAATTAGTATCAATAAATTATTTTATTTTATTTAATTAATTAATCAATCAATATTTTTTTAATAAAAAACATATGAAGAACATTTATAATATGAGGTGATGCTTTTGAAAGATTGTACATTATTTCCTTTGATACTAGATTCATTTTTTTTTTTTTTAAATATATATTTGTCAAAAAAGATACTGCACTGTTTGACTCTGTCTTTGTGGTTTAGTTCTTTGGTCTACAAAATACAAAGCACTATAATTTTATAATTAAATGAAAATGAAATTTTATGTATAAATGTATAGTATGGACCATTTTTATTCATTTTTTTCAGATCAGAAACCATAAATCACTAATTCTGTCCCTTAATTAACGTTCTAAAAATTTCAGTATAACTTCATTTTACCAGGGTAGCTGAAATCCAAGCAAAATCTTTCACTAGCCATAACACACAAATGAGGCATTATAGGACATGTTTATAGAACTTTTTCCACTACTTTCATTTGCAGAATAGGTTGAATTCTGGGTGAATTTCATGATACTCGTGTATACATTCTAAATGACAAACAAACCATATTCAATGCATATGAACTGTCAGTCAGACTGAATGTCTGAATAAACGATCAACAACTAATTCACTGAAAATATCCACAACACCAATTGTAAATGCTATGAAAAATTTTTAAAAGCATAATAGTAATGATTAAATTTGATTCAACTTATCACTTAAAAAGTTTATATTTTTATATGTTTGATTTTGTATCTCAAAATCCCTTTTTGTAACAATAACAAAAGATTTTGTTTTTAATCATAAATTACAATGAGATTACACAGAAGTAAATAAACAGTTGCATTTCATATAAATTAGGTTCATTAAAATTTTATATTTTTCTGTTAACAACTCTTATTATTTTATTTATTGGTTTTATTTTTTTAATCAATATATTTGATTCATTTGTTTATTAATTGTATAAATGTAGTAGAATTCATTCTTTATGTAATTTTATACATTATTGGTCTCTATGCATCCATTTATTTATTATTCTTCATGTAACAAAACTTTAATCTTCATTTGGGAGGCAGATTATTAAAACAGTAAAAGCTATTGATAAAAAAATAATCAATTGTTAACACCTCAACTTAAAATATATGGAATTTTAATCATAATTTCTAACTTTAAATGTCATATATTATTATTAGTTTAATATAAGCAAACAAAAGTATACATTTCAGAATACTAATAGATTATTAGTTATATAAATCTAAAGATACACAATATCAGATTCTTCAGATTATATGACACGTGGATGTAATTAAACCTAGATAGAATGTTTATATGTGTGTATGTATGTATGTTTACACATACAGGCTGCTTATCGTGTATGTGTTTGCACAATAGGGTAGATGATAGTTGTCGATTATAGGCAATGATGTTTGAGAATGTCTAGAAATGGGGTTAACTGTAAGTAAGCAAACAAGGACATAGCATGGCTCTGTCATGTTCCATTAGTGAACTAAATATTCTGCTGCCCTACACTCAGCATACTGACACACTGACAACCCTCTTACTCTTTCAACAGCATTAATGTTGCAAGAAACTCTATCAAATGTACTTATATATTAGATTAAGCAAGTGTAGAATAATAATAAATTTTTGATGAATATTTTTTTTATGGATTTTAAACTAAACATTAAACTCTATGTTGAAGTGGTTCTATTTTGGTCTTTTATTCAGAAGATTCTAGTTTTAAATTGTATTCTGAATTGGTATTTATTTCATAATACAAATTTAATTTACCGTATGACCAAGCACAAGCATTCAGGCTCCCTTTGGTAAATTAATCATACAAGTAAATGAATAAAAAATAAAAGTTTTATGTTATGAAAATTAAAACTAAAAGTGTTCAATTTAAATATAACCCTTTCATCAAATCAAATATATATTATCAACATCCCTACCATTTACTGGAATCAAATCATTCACATGTGACTGTTGTTCCAGGACAATAAATTCTTTAAAACTACTAACTTTGTTTTTTAATTAAAATTGAACCAAATTTAACTAATGCAAAGGTTTTAAAACTCACATTGTAATGCTTCCAGTTGCACTTGTAACTATCTTTCAGTGGTTCCTGCTCTTTTCATCCTAATGCAAGTAATATTATTGTTGTTTTTTTTTATTTTTTTTAAATGATTCACCACTTAAGCTTAAATATGATATGAAATAAATATATATTTGGAACATATGAAAAAACCAAGCCTTGGCTGGGATTAAAACTCAAAATTTTCCAGATACTACCACTATATCATGTATGTTTAATTGGTATATTTTTAAATGTGTAGGTTTGCCGTTGTCAGATAATCATGTTTCATTAAATTGTATGTGTACATATGTCTTGCTTTTCAATTTTAAAGAATTATGCTATGGTATTTTTTAGAGATCACCTGATCTTAGTGTATTAAGATGTGATATAATGTCATTCACTCCAACAACTCATGAAAATAGTTCAAATCTATCACTTTCTATTTGGCAACAAAACCAAATTTATTAAATAAAAAATTGTGACAGGCACAACTTAAATCAAGATTTTTTATTTTTGTGCTCTTATGCAACTAATGCCAAGGTGAAACAATCACTATCAGTCTACGAGGTCTAAAAGAAAATCCACCGGGCTGGTCTAGTGGTTAACGCGACATCACAAATCAGCTGATTTCGAATTCGAGAGTTCTAAGGTTCAAATCCTAGTAAAGATAAAAATTTTAATACGGATTTGAATACTAGATTGTGGATACCGGTGTTCTTTGGTGGTTGGGTTTCAATTAACCACACTTCT